>JABEER010000373.1:0-65532 GCA_014824405.1 Fusarium sp. NRRL 66896 | reverse complement strand
GGGTAGGCTGGCCACCCACCCAAGAGTTTGACGTTGTGTCGGAAGTTGACGAATCTGAGAAGAGAACAGGGGGCATCTTGGAGGATGGGGGAAGTGGGATTGGGGGCAGGCTTTTTGTGAAGATTCAGGGTGGATTTATGTCAGAATTTGGGGTATTTTAAATTAAAAACAAGGGGAAGTTATGCCAAAATTTTTAAAAAAAACAGACCTTACAAACTATCCACTTTCATGGCGCGTGACTATGATACAAACTTGCTCCTGCTGACGAGCTTCTTTTGTCTCACGAGCTTTTCTCCTCTCAGCATGGTTTTATACCACTCATACCACTCCCTCGGCGGCAAACCCCTCTCGATTCTTCTTCTCGCTGGTCGTGTCACTCTCACGTCGGAGACTCTTCATCTTGCTCTCGAGTTCTTTAATATTAGCCTCCTTACCTGTCACATTCTCCCGCAGAAGTTGGTTTGAGCGAGTGCTCTCCAGACTCTGCTGGTCAAGAGCGAGGTGTTGTCGACCCACTTTGAGCCCGAAAAAATAGAGGGCCGAAAGTGGGGTGCATCACTGCTACCCTACAGCTTAGAATACTTGCTTCATTGTATACAAGCAACAACTCAGTCTTGCTGGGTACCTGGGAGGTGTCGTAAAGCTGCCGGACATTCTGGTTACGCATACGCATGCGGATTGTGGT
This sequence comes from Fusarium sp. NRRL 66896, assembly GCA_014824405.1. Lineage (NCBI taxonomy): Eukaryota > Fungi > Ascomycota > Sordariomycetes > Hypocreales > Nectriaceae > Fusarium > Fusarium sp. NRRL 66896. The sequence continues at coordinate 64,847 of JABEER010000373.1, read as the reverse complement.
TCGATATGGCGTACTTGACATGGTTTCCCCTATTGCCCTAGTGATTAGCATTGTGAATCATGTTCTTTCAGAAGATCTTGTTCTGTTTGAGTGTGTACTTCAAGTTCGACTTCGCACCGGCACTCACAACGTGTCTTTTTCTTACGTCATTCCCGATTTTGTTGTCTCATACGCAGCACTAGACATCTGTAAAGCTCATTTGCATGATGCAGATATTGCTTAAGACTCTATTCGACTATGTATGTATCTTCAACTTGGACTGTTGTCCGGATTCCTCACGATGAACTTGATCCACCTGATGTCCGGGCACGTCACAGAGTGTATGAGTCTATCCCAAATTCTGCAATGCGAAGATATCTACCGAGGAACTCTCTACTACGTGGTCCGCCAACACACGAAGAGCTTCTCCGTAGCCGTGATTTTGACCGAGTCCATCTCCTCCATCAGGGTCGTGACCTCGCACGCCTTCCTGGATTACGCATTTGACGAGGGCTGGGGCTTGATACACGACAAGGACGAATGCAACGTCGACCGCATCTCGAAGGAAGCGATTGTGTCCCTGGCCACCGTCTCGAGCCGGTTAACTCTCACGATCCCATACTTACCAAAGGGGTTACCCAGGATCGCGCAAATGACCGAGATCCTGTCCTTTTACATGCTGTGCTTCTGTCTGTTGATCCATATCTGGTACGTGGCGCTGTTTAGCTTTATGAGCTTAAGCGAGCGCTTGGTCTCGTGCGCGCCTCTGAACAATTTCATTCGGGATCTTGAGTATGTATGAGGAATTCATAATGACCTGATTCCTGTGGGTGGCGACATCTGACCCTATTATCAGGCCGAGCCTGATGTATCCATACGGGATCGACAACTAGTATTTGCCCATGGCTATATTGAAGATGTCGTTCTATGACCTCTCCGCGGTCGTCCCGCAGCATAAGTCCGAGGCCATCAAGTCGTACATGTGCTTCCACGACTTTGACTTGAGGAACATACGCTCACACATCCCACCGCCCTTATCCTCGGATATCTTGTCGAAGGTCATCATGGTCAGGATCACGGGTTGGGTTCGACTTTAGACGAGATCGAGTTCTCAACCACGCACTCGTACATACCCTTCAACATCGGCGTGGACTCGTCCTAGTTTTATATGTGGCACCTCATCGGACATCTTGGTCGTCATGGGCAGAGGGCCGTAAGCTTAGCTTCCGTCCCACTGTAGCCATGATTATTCCTGCTGTACACATAGCCATTAGGTTAATCAGACCCCGCACCTAGCAGTCTAGAATCGATGGTAACGTTTCGTATCAAGCAAAAGGTCTATACTGGATGATTTTAGGCTTTGTCTTTGAATCACTTTAGGCACCTTGTCATACCCAGCGCCAGTGGAAGTCATCGGAACAGTTCTTTAGTCTCTAACTGGGGTCGGGCAGACACAATCTTCACAACCACCACCTGGTACTGTGAGCCCATTTTCATCTCGCAGCCTCAAGGAGCATGGGAAACTCTCGAAAGTTCTTATATCAGATTCTTCCCCACTGAGTTTGTCAACGACTCTTCCAGCGCAAACCAAGAGGAGCTGTCTTCTAATTCCGATCATGAATTCTCTACCGCGGCCTTAAAGTCATCGCGCCATCTCTGAAACGAATCGCGAAAGCGATCGTGAATCGTATACTTGATGATAAAGGCTGCGAGCCCACCATACGTCTCCCAGCCAATATACTCAGTCACCTTCTCCCCATTCGTCGGGTCGACGGATTCTATGAACTCGTGGACGCGTTCATTATGGCTCAGGAAGAACGGCATGCCGACGTAACGCCATGTAACACGATATCCTAGCCTCCCATCATCAGTCTCAAAGCGCTCTACTCTGTCAACAGTTTCAGCGGCTGTATTTGTCCGCTGTTTTGAGTTCTTGTTCATATGAACATCAACTGTGAAGTCTACCCCTGCATAGAGATAACCAGGACGAGAGATGACTTCACGTAGCTCGGACTCATTTGTCGTTTGATCGGTGATGGGGGGAGCTTTTGTGATGGTTCCACGAGGGGTGAGGGCGTTCCAGTATGACCAGGTATTGGTATCGATGAGCTTCTCAAGGCATGTAAGTGCTGGTGCATTAATCATGACAGAATAGCTGATTGAGAATGCGGATAAGGCATTGACGCTATTGATTGGGGTAGGGAGAGGAGGGCCAAGAATGGCTGGCTGCCCTTTGGTAATTTTCCCATTGGAAAACGACATCGATGAAACTGGGAGAAAGAGAAAGGTTGTCAGTCAAAATGTCAAAGATCGATTATTCAATATGTTATCTCAATTCCAGATAGGAAGGTCATGAAGGATTGAGGGGAACTGTCTGGCTGATCTTCGGGTACCAGTATTGCGTAAGCTGACAACACCAACATCTGCCCGCAAATAGCTCGACAACTTCCACGTTCTAATCAGCGGTGCAGCCTGTAAGTTTCGTCTTGTGAGCTTATTGTTACGGATTGATAAGGGAAAAATTAATGCCTTGTTCTGTCGCTGATCATACTATAGGGTTCGTTCTAGCGAGATTCATCCTTTGTCCTCACCATCGTTCGTGCATGCGCCAGATGCTCATAGCCGAAAGCACGAATTCAGCTTAAGTAAAGCCAGTGAATAGTCACGAGGATACTCTATTCAGGCATTTGCATCAATTATAAAGTCGAGTTGGACAGCATCAGCCATAGAATATGGGCGGCGCCGAAATAAACGACCCCTTCACTCCCGAATTCGCCGAGTTCGTGGCGAAGACCATGGATGAATGGAAGCTTCTTGGAACATCTATTGCGGTGGTGGATGGGGATGAAGTATTCTCTCAAGTTCGTTCGACCCGCGTCAACTTCAAGATTTCATCTTTCTAACACTTGAAAGGCATTTGGTAACGCGACATTGCCAGACATCCCCGCTACCCCGGAAACCCTTTGGTATGGAGGGTCTACAACTAAAGCATTTGTCACCGCAGCTTTGGCCCATCTGATCGAAAGCAAAGAGTATCCTGCCTTGTCCGATGGCTGGCAGACTAGAGTTTCGTCGATCATTCGCGAGGACTTTGTTACCCAAGATGATTGGGCAACGAACAACATCACGCTTGAGGACCTGGCAAGCCATCGCTCAGGCCTCAGTAACAACGACGCAGGTATTCGCATACATGAGGATGGAAGACAATGGACGATCAGAGACATCGCACGGAACATTCGCAACTTTCCTCTAGAATCTCAACCGCGGACAAACTTTTCTTACAACAATGAGGCTTATGCTACTCTCTCTCTTGTCATCGAAACAGTCACGGGGAAATGGCTCGGTGACGTGCTGAAGGAAACTATCTGGGACCCTCTTGGCATGAACTCTACCTACTTTGACTTGCAGGAAGCTGAAGACGCGCCTGAGCACTTGTCAACAGGCTACTATTGGGATCCGGCAGAGGAGTGCCATAGATCTATTGAACAACTACCTACAGATATTCTCAGTGGCGCAGGGGCTATTATTTCCAATGTTGTTGACTATACAAAGTGGATTAAATGCCTGCTTCGTCAAGAGGCTCCGTTGTCGAAACATGTGCACAAGGACATACGCAGACCTCGCATTGTTGACAACCCAGACCCCGCCCGTGGGACAGATATTTCTCTGTATGGGCTCTCTTGGTGGAGGACGTCAATTGATGGCCATGTTGTCTACTGGCACTCTGGATCTACAACAGCACATGGCGCTCTGATCTACTGGCTACCAGAAGTGGATTATGGTGTTGTTGTCCTAGCAAATCACCCATCTCCAGTAAGAGAGATTATTGTCCGACGACTTGTCAATGACAAACTCAAAATCCCGTTGGAAAAGCGTTACGACGTCGCTAGAGAGTACGTTAAGATTACCCTGGGAAAGGGAAGCCAAGACTGACTTCAAACAGTGCTCGAGAAGCGGAGCAACAGAGAAGACAGGAGGCTGATAATGCAGTGTCTACCCTTTTCCCAAATGCCCCATCTCAGCCTCGACAGCCCTCAATTGATGTTGAGAAACTTGCAGGCAAATACTATCATCCAGGTTACGGGGTCTTCGATTTCACTACTGCTCAGAGGGCAGACAGCTCAGGGACAAAGGACCTTGTTGCCGATCGCACAGACGTGCTTTGGAAAAGTCGAGTATTGCTCCGTCACGTTTCTGGGGATTTCTGGGTGATGTTTAGTTCGCTTATGGATACTCCGGGGGTACCAGAGATGTTTTTTGCCACAGAGTTTAAGCTTGGGGCCAACCTTGAGGTTCTGGGTCTCACTTTCAGATTCACCAAGAAACATTCAAGCCATGAAGTATTTCTATCTAAGATTTAGAATAAGAGGAGATATAAGAATCAACCATGCGATTATTCAGCTTTGCAGGGACATGGCCGGTTCATGTTCTCGACAGTGCGTGGCAAGACCTGCGACAACTTCATGTTGATATGCGGAATCTCGGACTCTCGGGACGGTGCACTCGTACACCCCGTGTTTCATGACCAGGGGAAAAAGCGACAAAGTGGCATTTCCGCAGTGCAAGCGCTCGGTTGGTCCACATTATTGCCAGAGCACTTGGTCGGCACACGTCGATCTAGCGCTGTGAACCCTGGACGGGACAGCCCGTCCGTCCGCGGCGGCCTGGCATCTGTTGAAGAACTATGCATGCATATCATTCGCCAGATTAGTTCCGGTCGGGGTGATGCCGACTTTGTGAATCTAATGCCTTATGTACTGAAGGCTCTTGATTAGCCAGGATACGATGCCTTGCATGAAAACCGTTGAAATCGGGTTATCTCGTTTCCTGAAGTTAAATAGGTAACAAACCCTTGACTTCTCGGCACGAGTAGGCTATCCGTAAAACTCAGTGTGGGACACTCAAGTCTTCAGTCTTGCATGGAAAATTCGCAGAGGCAAAGTTGTATAGGATTTATCTTCGGTGCTGAGTATGCTGCGAGCTCTTTCCAGACTATAGACACAGAACTGGACGGAAAGTCCGATGTCAGTAGGCCCGGCGCCCTCCGATGCGTGGTTGATGCTTAATGTTGGATCACCTGCGCCCGGCTGTTGATACAGACTTCCATCAGGGCTAACGCTGGCGCCGTACACCTTTGTTATGGGTCTCAATTGCGTGTGGCACGTTGGGGGTTGTGAGAGCCAGATGTGACATCTTCTTAACGCCCAGAAGATTGACTGCGCCGAATTGTCTACGGAAACCAGCCAGGTTCTCACAAGCGACCCACAGAGTTGTTGTATCTGCGTTGCTTGCAACATGATGAAAAGGCTATTTACGAAAGCCCTGGAGTCACTGGCACATACTTCAAGGGTAGATGCTCCATAACCTTCCAACGCAAGACCACTGCAGGCCCTCATGAACAGGTTGGCTGTTCCCGAGTTGCTATCCCATTCTGGCAACATGAAAATACCTGCGGCGGCAAGCTCAGCTAGGATCTTATCCTTGCTTTCGCTCTGGCAGAAAACGTTGTTGGCGCCTGCAAGGATAAGCCGAGCCCCGCGAGGAACATCAGCGAACGTGCCATCGATCAAAGCTGGGATGATCTTTGGCCCTAATACGTAGCGTTGAGCGCACGGGACAAAGATGTCACCATCTGAAACACCAAAGAAGTCGGCTAGATGATCCTCATCGCTGGTATCAGCTCTACGCTTGGTGTAGAGAGGCGAATCGAGCTGGGCTTGGGTCAATCCCGCCTCGAGACTCCGCGGATCAAGCCCCATTGCCTGACCGCTATCAACGACTTGGCGGCGGAGGCATTCGATAGCATCACAATCGATACCTTTGTTGTGAATGTAGAAACCGTATTGGCTGGATATCGCTACCACCTGGCCAATGCCTAGGTTCTTGACTGCATATGCGAACGTAGAGCCAACACATCCGAAACCTTGGACGACCAGACGAGCTCGACCGATGAGTTCCGGGTTGGTGTGCTGAAGAAGCTCTTTGAGAATTGCCGCCATAACATATCCGGCAGAATACTCGGCGAGAGGCCATAGGCTGTTGCCAACAGATTCCCAAAGTAGAGCATCCATGTTGAACGGGGTCGAAGCCGGAGCCGCACGATTCAGAGAACCGGGAAGGGCGTCCAATGCAGTCGTAGTGCCTGGGGCGCAGTATGCCCGGGCATGTTTGTTGATGACTGCATGTTAAGAATTGAGATCTCCTCCTGTTCCCCAATACTGAGAAATGACAGCAGCATTGTCACGAATGAATCTCTCAAGAACAAGTGGAGCGTCCGGACGTCCAGGGGGAAAGCGAATGCCGCCTTTCGCACCACAAACCTGGGGTTGCGATGACAGGGTAAGTTTGGCGCTCATGGACTGAGCCACATCGCGGACCTCGTCTAGAGTTGCTCCAGCGTGGAGGAACAGACCCCCGCCTGAAATACAAGGTATGGGAGAGTCAATGACAATCCACCCTTCGGCCTCAGATAACTTGTCCGTCCAATACCAGGTACAGCACCCATCGATCACACAGTAATAGGCAGATCAGCCGTGCCGTGCTTGATATCATGCGTATCCTTGGTTGGATCGCCACCCGGAATCTCAGGTGCAGATACGGTGGTGACCGATTCCTCGGTGAGGGGCGTCTTGCTGATGTCAGGCATTGGGGATCCGACACTGGACATGGTGACTTATTGATATTAGTGAGAAGTTAGATTGAAGAAGAGTAGTTGAAGTGAATTTTGTCCGGTGTAAAGCTGTTGTGTTGCTTGATCCTTTGGTTCTTCCTTGCCGGAGAGCTTCTGCCATTTATATACTTCGCATTCTTATGGGCGTGCATTACATGTTGCCATGAGATATTCCACATCCTTCCTCCTCCGATATCATAATTGTCATGGGCACAAGTATCCTCTCCGTCGTAGGTGATGCCGGTTACCATTACGCGTTATGTTGTCTCTTCCCTCACGAACCTCTCGCAGTTGCGGATCGCGTTACGTCCTCGAAATAACCTTTTCGGCAGTTGCTTTAGCTCGGTCCAAAGCAATCCACGCTGAGGTGGTCCATTGGCCGAACATCCCACTCTCCTTCCCGCCCCATACAATAGAGGTCTACTTAAGGCCAGGTTCAAGTGTCCACAGCTATGTCAACAGTCATTCCCGCTTCTACCAAGTAACCTCTGCGTAACAAAACCTTCTTCAACGTATAAATTCGACTTGCCGAGATCAAGGATACAAATATATTTTCAGTCAAAAACTAAACCCACCATCATGACATCCGTTATCGACGCTTCCAACTCTGCCAAAGAGACTATTGTAAAGATCTTCAACTCCTATGTTGCAGCTGGCGCCATTGCGGCCGCCTGGGAAGTTGGCCTTCTCGATCAAGTCCGAAACCTGAAGATGGTGGATATTGGCGTATTCGCAACTGACCACGATCTTCACTTCAACTCCATGGATGCCCTGGTCTCATCACTTGCCACGGTCGAAGTCCTTGATCGTGACAGGACTCATGCCAAGCCGGGGAGACTCTTGGAGGCAGCCTATGAAACTAAAGGCCTGTTTCATTGGCTTGCTCTGGGATCCGGAAGTCTCTTCGCTCGAACCCAGTATGCATTACGAAACGAGAACCGGAAGGGATGATACTTCACTCAGGACTCGGCAGCTATTGCGTTAGCATGCCGTGAAGCAAACCTCCAATACATTGACCCTGTCTTTCTCGATGCCCTGGACAAATCGGGATGTCAGTTCAACTTAGTAGTGGACTTGGGAAGCGGCAGCGGCGAGAGACTGATGCAGATTTTGAATCGCTTCCCTGGGTCTTCTGGCATCGGCATTGACATTGCCGGTCCAGCAAACAGATTTGCCAAGGCGGATGCGGCCCGTCGTGGATATGACCATCGTCTTACTTTCGTGGAGGGTGATTCCCGGGACCTCAGGTACCAGGAAGAGTTTTCTCAGGTGGATCTCCTGACATCCTTCCTGATGGGTCATGACTCTTGGCCTAGGCAGAAATGCATTGCAACTCTGCGGAACTTGCGCAACATCTTTCCGAACGTGCGGAGATTCTTTCTCTGCGATACTGTGCGCACCTTGATCAACAATCCGAAGTCCCGATATGCCGTCACTGAAGATGCCGTGCCCATCTTCACGTTGGGATTCGAGTTTGGCCATGCACTTATGGATCAGAACATACCCACTCTGGAGGACTAGGAGGGCGTTTTCGAAGAGGAGGGCTGGAAAAGTGTCAAGCAGCATCATATTGCGCCCCCTTCTCTCACTGTTCTCTTCGAGCTGGAGCCTCTTCAGGATCAATAGAGGCTGCAGGATACCGCATCGTAATAGGAAAGAGGTGGAGAGGCCTGCCAAGATACTCCTCGTTGCAAAGTGCATTGTGTACTTTGCAACACTGAAGTAGATAGTAATCGCCGGACTACGTATGATTTTTCAGTTTTTGTGCTACTATGTTTCCATTCCAACAACCAATGACAGGTTGGCGACGCTCCTCCATGATAACAAACAGCTTACGGCAATGATAGTAAGTATACCGGTATATAAGTGGCTTACAAAAGTCTTCGTGATTAGCCTTGCATTCTATGCATGGCAATTTCATAAGCTGGAATGTGAACAATGATGACAAGTCAAATCTAAAAGAAATATTAGCGCCTACTGTATCAACGCCGAAACCTTATCTTTATTTATCCTTGATATCTCCTATAGCATTGACAGGCAGCAGCAAGGGACCAAGCGAACCCTATGCCATTACTTTTAGTGTCTAACTCGTTAGGGTAATAGTAACCGCCTTAACGTTGTGAATAAAACGGGGGTCAGTGTCGCTTATCATACATTTCTCACATCTCTCCCAGTCACATGGATCACTTCACGAAAGCCCACATTGGACATCCAACGCCCCGCTATCAAACCCCCCTACAGCAGATCATTAGATTGCCGCGTCCTTCGAGATCCTTCAAAAAGTTACAATTTGCCTCTTACTGAGAGTTGCCGCGAATTGCCGCCGGCAACACGTTGCAACAGTTGAGACTCACGAGACTGCCCAAATCTAGGTTACATATACCAGATCAAGTCACTTGAAACACGCTTTGAGCTTACTGATCAAGACTTCATTTGATCGTGTACGAAGCCTGCCGCGATTTACGGGACATGCGTTATCTATCGGTTGAAAATTGCATTGAAGCCCAAATATCGGCAGGGCTTCATCGTAGCATTGCAAAGTGGCCGCAAGGCAATGCTCACTATTGGGGTCCCGCTGAGCTGATGTTCTGTTCAAGTTGAATGGCTCTGTACGGGAGCTATTCGTCGCTATGCCGCCGGCCACTTACCTGCACTCGACGTCCTGGAGACCATCTCCACTCGCTGTACAGAAGTTATAACTATGTTGCCAGACGCCAGCAGCGGGAACTGCCCGTTAAACTTTTGATATCAAGACCAAGAAGATGCCTAAGGGGCGCCATCGAGGACTGTCGGTTAATTTACCTAGATTCATACTTGGAAAGTATTATTTGAACTCTAGCCTTTGAACTCGAGATAAGTGTATACTGGCATGGCAGACTGTCTGGTATGGGAATCAATGGCACCGAAAAGCCTGGTCTGGACTACAACGCTCGTCCCCTGTGCGCCTGGATATTATAGCAGTCCCAGTGCTATTAGTGAAGACCATTAGTCTTCAGCCAGCCGATATCCTGTCCCATCTCTAACGAACAAATAAGCTGTATCGTGAGCTGCAATCCCGATATTTGACCATCAGCCGCTGTTCTCTCTGTGCGCAAAATCTTTACCAAGTCGCTGGATGGTTCGGTCTCTTGTCTCTGATTGCAACAAGAAAGGAGTTGGTGAACACTGGTCCTCTATTGACCTTAGCAAGCTTTCTCTATATGCCAAGGCCCTTTCACCGCTGACAGTGCATGAGAAGGTGGAATGGAAATATTGCTGATCGCTGCATGGTTGCAGTTGTAAATTCTTCCCCTATGAGCACCACGTCGGTGATGACCGCACTAGATGGGAGTTAGATGGGAATTAACAAGGGGAGCTTTCCATCGTCAGCCTTATCATATGGCTCTCGTACATGAGTATCACATGCGTGTCGGAGAACAACAGAGAAGTTTTCTTTATTGACGGTGGAGAGGCGATCTTTCACTTAATTAATCTCTTTATTTCTTGGTTTGCATCAACTTTTGGGTTTCTAGTTGCTACCACCAACATGATCTTGTTCAAGCGAATAACATTTGGATTACCCAACGAATGAAATTCTCGTCTTTTTACTTTGATCTCTATACCTCTGAGTAATTTATACATGCCATGCACCAAATCTGTTGCTTAAAAGAACGCTGTTAGTAAGAGTGCTGCTGGAAAGAGTGCTGCTGGAAAGAGTGCTGCTGGAAAGAGTGCTGCTGGAAAGAGTGCTGCTGGAAAGAGTGCTGCTGGAAAGAGTGCTGCTGGAAAGAGTGCTGCTGGAAAGAGTGCTTCTAGAAAGAGTGCTTCTAGAAAGAATACTGCTGGAAAATGTGCCCAACACGACTGGCTGACAGATTATGTCAGAAGGAGCACGCTTACGCATAAGTGGACCTACATGTCATCACAACCGCTTTCATGCTTATATTCTTCTTCAGTGAAGGGGTTTAGGCACATGGGTCAATACTCTGCCGTCGAGACGCATCTACCCGATTTCCCATCCTTTACAGCCATTTCTTGTCAACAAGCCATGCCGACAGGATAAATTGAACATACTGGCCACGAAACATGATCCAAGTCCAGTAAATCCAGATGGCCGTCAGTCAGCTTATTATTGCATTGCCTCAGACAATTGGTTGGGGGAATGGTTGGTAGTGTCAGCGCGTCAGACATGGCACCCAACCTGGCTTGGCCATGTGCGACAGTCACAGCAAACAACCAAGACTTACGCGTCGATATGTTGACCATGCGTTGTAGGTTGGTCAGAGGTCCCACGTCAGAGTGGAGTGAGACAGGATCGGACGCAGGGATAAGCCGCCAACAAAATTGTATCCCCATTCTTTTGTTGGGTGCTGATGACTGTCAGTCATCTTTATCAATTTATGGAGCCAACAGTCCCAACGTCGACATTCTCATATCTCACGTCTTGTGAAATATTCGCCTCGTGGCAGTACACTTTTGGACAGATTTTTACAATTCTTTCGCGACTGCATCCTTCTAATAACCCTGCGACGGAATGGCGCATACCTCAGGCATTACACCTTTGTATCAGGTGTTCAAACCGCCTTTCACCATCGGATCACCCGGATACGAGAAGAAGCCGAACGAAACCATTCCCCGCCGACATCCACGGGCTCGTGACGGCCTAATCGAACGCCCATCTGAAGATGTTCGCACTGTTTTCGACATTATCCGCCGCAGCGCACGACTGTTCCCCGACAGCAATGCTGTTGGTTCTAGAAAGCTGATTCAGCTCCACAAGGGAACAAATCAGTTCGAGAAGAAAGTCGACGGCAAGGTACACAAAGTGGAAAAGGAATGGACCTACTTCGAGTTATCTGGCTTTTCTTTCATGACGTACAAGCAGTACGAGAAGCACTGCCTTGAAGTCGGTTCGGGCTTGCGAAAGTTGGGACTGGGACGAGGTGACAAAGTGTTTTTGTTCGGCTCCACGAGGTACGGAAGCTGTCCAATGTTAATTTTGCATTAATTCTAATCAAGTTTCATCCAGTGCGCAGTGGATTGCTACATCGCATGCTTGTGCTACTCAGTCTATCTCAATCATCACAGCTTACGACTCACTTGGATCAAGTGGCCTTGAACATAGTCTCCTACAGACCCAGGCTGAGGTCATGTATATCGACCCCTACCTGCTCAAGACCGCAGCGGAGCCTCTCAAGAAGTCCAAAGTACACACTCTGATTGTGAATGAAGCATCCATCTTCGGCGGTTCGGAAATTCTGGAAAACTTCAAGACCGCACATCCAAAGATCAAAGTGATTAGCTTCGAAGAACTTTGCAAGTATGGCCAGAACGAAATGGCAGATCCTGTTTATCCCGAACCCGATGACTTGTACTGTGTGATGTACACTTCAGGATCTGGAGGCATTCCCAAGGGCGTGCGCATCGCGCACCGCAATCTCGTTGCAGGCAGTAAGATGACCTCCATTCTCTTCTTGATAGCCGATGCTGATGTATTATTCTAGTTGCCGGTCTGTACACCTGCGTCTCCGACTGTGTCACCCATAACGACGTCTTGCTCGCCTATCTTCCGCTTGCACACGTCTTGGAAATGGCTCTCGAGAATCTCGGGTATTACTTTGGCGGAGCCATCGGCTATGGTAACCCACGGACCCTCTCTGATACGTCCGTACGAAACTGCGCTGGCGACATGCGTGAACTAGCACCTACAATTATGCCCGGTGTCCCTCAGGTCTACGAGACTATTAGAAAAGGCGTCATGACTCGGCTCAACTCCAGCGTGCTTCTACGAACTTTATTCTGGCGTGCTTTTGCTTACAAGAGTTTCATGGTCAAACACAAGCTACCCGGTGCTTGTCTGCTTGATAACATTGTCTTTGGAAAGATTCGGGAGATGACTGGCGGCAGGATCCGGTTTCTTTTCAATGGTGGAAGCGCTATTTCTCTATCGACGAAGCACTTCCTGTCCATAGTTCTGGCTCCAATGTTCACAGGTTATGGTCTCACAGAAACCTGCGCAAACGGGTCATTGGGATCCCCTCTTGAGTTCACCCTCCATTCGATCGGTACAATTCCAGGGTCAATCGAGGTCAAGTTGGTCTCTGTCCCCGAATTCGGCTACTCTGCCGATACCAAGATACCGCAAGGTGAGATCCTGATTAAAGGTGCGGCCGTTATGTTGGGATACTACGAAAATGAGGAAGAAACCAAGAGAAGCTTTACTGAGGATGGCTGGTTTAAAACCGGAGACGTTGGCGAGTTCGATGCCGATGGCCATCTTCGAGTGATCGATCGCATCAAGAACCTGGTCAAGTTACTCAGTGGCGAGTATGTTGCGCTCGAAAAGCTAGAAGCTATCTATCGCGGAGTTCAGGGTATCATGAACGTCATGGTTTATGCCGATTCTGACCATTCTCGGCCTATTGCTGTCGTCATGCCTAATGAGACCTCTCTTCTCCACATGGCTCGGGAGTTGGGCGTTGATGAGCACAGCATGCACAGTGACCCTCGAATTCAGGAAATTCTGCTGAAGGATCTGCAAGCAGCTGGGAAGCGCGGTGGCCTATCGAGTGCTGAGATTGTTGCTGGCGTAGTGATAACCCCAGAAGAATGGACTCCGGCAAGCGTAAGTTCGCCCATCTTCCGACTCGCGAATCTCGTTAACTCAATTACCCAGGGCCTTGTGACTGCTACCCAAAAGCTTAACCGACGGGCTATCAATACAAGATATAAGAAGGAGATCCACGAGGCACTCAAGGACGCCTAATTTGTACAGACAGGCAGTAGAGGGATGCTTTTGTGTATGTTAAGGAATGCGGAAGCCATGTATGAAGCTCAGGAGAAGGTCTTCCATCCAGGTTTGGTAGTGGTAATGTGGCTGTATGAACTTGGGTCTCTATTTGCAGAACTGCGCTCTTAGTCTTTGAACTACCACGCTATTATATTGAGGTCTTTAGTATGTGACTTTTGCTATCAAAAGGATCCCCCCACAGCAATACTTCAGCATGTATGGACAATAGGGGGGAACCTCTACAGGCCTTCCGCGAAACTTCCACCACTATCCATTATTCTTCATTACGGCATCAATGGAGCTCATGTCTTGGCTCATAGTGAATCACAATGCCACCTTGAAGAGTGAAAGTTGATTCTGGCGCCTCCTGTGTCTCCTGTGTATCGGCCCAAACTTGCCTAGCATGCGGACAATATCTGAAGTGATACAAGAACTCTTCCCGTGAATACACCCGATCCCGATCATTGAAACCCCATGGAGGGTCTAGATGCCTGTTTGTGCGTTCAAACTCTTCAACACGGAACTGACAACCTTTGCAATTCATCCCCCGTTCAATTCTGTCGTTACTCAAATCGTACCATGGAAAAGCCGTAGCAGCCATATACCGGTAACAAAAATCATGTCTTATTTCGTTGTGAGATTGACTTTGCGGTTGATATGAGATTACAGACTTTGGTATTCCTCGAGAAGAACCGCCAGACCTGAGCTTCTCAACGACAGGCTTGGCTTGCACAAGGTATCTGGGTCTCTTGACGCTTGGCCACGGCTGCAGAGAGTATTTGCCGTAGACGACTCGAAGTTTAGGTGCACAAATCTTCTCGATCTCCTTACTTGAGTTGTTCACCGCTTTCGCGAACGCTTTGGGTACCGGGACAGGGAGAACATGCAGGTCGGCAGAGATTTGCAAGCAAGTGAAGCAGCATCGCTGGCAAGTGATAAGATATAGAAATGTTGCAAACTTTCCGCAGAACTCGCACTTGTTACCGATGAGCGCCTGGTAGAAGTGGGCAATGGTAGGAACATGTCCCAGCTCAGCCTTGAGCAATGGTTTCAGCCCCTGAAGTCCATGCTTCACGACAGTTTTGTATTCACGCGATGCTGTCGCTATGCTGCGTGCACGGTTACTGACTCCCCGAAAACGCAGATATGAGAGAATGTCGAGTTCGCGAAGTATCATGAGAGTTAATTCTTCGGGGAGTCGGTCCAAGATACCGAGGCTTGACGGTGAAGTGGTGTCAAAGGAAGACTGCAGAAATGGTGCATCAAGCTTTCGCTCAGGCGTCCGTATGAGGACTTTGTCAAATTCAATCCTGTGGTATGTACAGGCGTTGATAATTTCGTCTTCATCCTCTTGAAGATTTGTGTTGGCTGTCATTGTTATTGCGTTCGATAACGGGCGATGCGTGATGATGGAGTCTGACCTTCCGTTGAAATGAAACTTCGGAGTATTAAGCCCCCCGACTGAGTCTGAGATGACCTGTAAATCAAGACGGCCTGGCACATTTATTGGGCCAGTCCTTTCATTTGTCGTTCGAATAATGTTCGGCTGTGTAGAAATCACATGTCAGATTATCAGGTTTTCCCCGCAGTTAGACTGATACCACCAGCTGGGTGACTACGGAGAGTCTGTCTGCCTTGTCAGTCAGCCTTGTGACATTGTTCCGTTACAGCGGTCCCCTGTCATTGGACCATCCATATTGTCCTCACGAACAAACTGAACACGCTCATTTCGTACTAGGGCTTATGACCATTCAGCTACGCCGCACAACGCACCCAGGAACTTCAGTCTTGAAGGAACCCCATTGTTATTACAACCCGACAAGACAGGAGAACAATTCCCCTTAGCAAATAAAATTCATTCCTTCAGTTGGTATGTAATTCTGCGCTTCCATATCTGGAAGTGGGCCTTGATCATATGTTCTCAGAGGCTCATAGACCATAGAAGCTTATCTATGCCACCACCGTCGTAGTGCTTAGGTATATGGTATTCCAGCGGACCCATAGCTTCCACTTCACTGCCAGCTTCCTTCTTGACACTCAGAGCACCATCACGGGATTTATGTAGTTCGTTGATGATGTATGACATGGTTTGAGCATCGTACAACCCCTCCCTTCTGTGCGACGAGGCAAGCATTTGAGTAGCCCTTGTAGCCACGGAGCCATCAGAGCATTTTATGGCCAACGCGAACAATGGAGCTACAACTCCAGTTTCCAGCGAGAAATTGCGTCGCGGAGTCTTAGTAGCATTGGGAGAGGTGTTGACCTGTATAGTATGCTCGAGCAAGGTCTCAGCCAAGTCGAGTATGTGATGAGCGGCTGGATTAGGCGAAGCTCCAAACACTTCGTGATCTTGAGGAAACTTAGACTGCAATATCATTTGACAAACATGGAAGTGAACGAGAAGCGTCCGGATTCCGTGCAAGGTTTGGTCGTCGCGTTGCTCCCTGTTCTTGAATTCGTGGAGGTCTTCGATCCAAGCATTGTAACCTTGTTCCAAAGCTGACTTTTCTTCCAAGATGTCCGAGCTTAGCGACTCTTTTGTTTCCTGATAGAATTGGACGTTCTTGTTGACGAAATGATAGAGCCAGGCCTGGAGTTTTACCAGCCGCTGCTGAGCGTCTTGAAGCCCAAGGAAACCTTTCTGCAACGGCAAGATACCATGGTCTTTGTCTCCACATTTGTACTCTGTTAGGGCAAGGATTGGTATCCGGTCATCCTCAAAGAAGCTGGCTTGCATGTCGAGACGTTCGAAGATAGTGGTCAACCTCATGATGTCCTCGGATTTGTCAGCAATCTTCTCACGTTGCGCAGACACAAGGAGCTTGAGGCCATTGCTGAGATGTTGAAGTGCGGCATTGCGGTCACCAATAGTACTTTCACAGCAATAGAATAAAATGCAACAGACCAAAGCAGTCTTTGTCGTGTCGTCTGATGGCTGAGCTAAGCGCTTCCCCAGTGATCGTAGAGCTTTACCATACAGACTCAAGGTCTCAGGACTGGCTACTGATCGTCCTTCTGAACTTGACGACGTATAGTCCAGATGGAGCGAGCTCATTGCAACGAGGGCTTGCCGTACCACTAGATCCTGGTGCCCAGCTCGGAGTACAGTTTGTGACCAGAAGTCGGATGACAGAAACCCTGAGATGTCAACCGATCCTTGGACACAGAAGTAGTGGAGTAATTTCCGGTCTTTCTGGCTTCCAGGAATTTTGAATGGGATGGAGTAGCTGGCGATGGGCAACAGAGCTGAGGAAGCTGATGGACTGGAAGCAGTAGAGTCACTGTCTGAAGAGTTCAAAGAGGCCAGCTTTGTACCATAATCGCATTTCCATCCCGATCGAATGCACCTCGCGCAGCTCGGCTTACTCTCATCACACTTTATCCTTCTTTTGCTGTTGAATTGTCAGCCGTTTCTCCCCCGATTACTTCAGCAGTGCGCATATCTCTAAGAGCAGGAAGCAAGATTGCACTAACCGGCATGTTTGGCAACCTGTCTTCCGCCTTGGAACACTCGACCTTGTTCTCTTCTGAACAATCAGGGCATCTCGTGAAGCCATTGTTCGGGGTTTCGTGTTTCCGACTTGGTGGAACTGTTGGGAAATGACCCGTAAGCACTAACGAACGAAGCGACTGGTAGACTGACCCATTCATCAGCACCCGAGACTCCAAGACGTCACGAATTTTATATGCAACATGCATGAAATAAATAAGAAGAAATTATGAGTCTTCATGATTACGATGAGATTGGTCTCTGCGTAAGCTGGGTAACCCGTTCTGGGATTATGGTGCTCGAACGATCCTATCTTATCAGTTGCTTAATTCCGTTTTACCCGGATATTACGGATCCTTCGATCCTTCAGAATCTCAGCTAAACCCCTTGCAGCGAATTCAAGGAGGCCTCATCACAGCACGTGACAGTTCTTGAGATCGCATTGGTACCAGTTTTATCTTTGAGATAAACTTGATGGATATTGTTAGATTTATTCAGTGAAATGCTCAGGATGGAACAATCAGACGCCAGAATAAGTAATCCCGAGATCTCGGCATCTCCAGTACAGCGAAGTCCTGGCATTGAACCTGAAACAGCAAAAAACGTGAAGGAAAAATCATCAGCGAAGGATGCGGAAGCGTTGCCAGGCGATGAAGGCAGTCTGCCAAAGCAAAAGAAATCCTTAGCCTTCAAATTGGCTTTCATAGGGTTGTCGGCTACTTTGTTCGTATTCCAAGTAGATGCAACAGCACTTGGCATTGCCCTTCCTGTAAGATCATCCTCAGTTTTCGTAATTCTCTATGAAGGGCTTCTGTACTGACATTTGTGCCAGACAATAGCCAATGATCTCAAAGGGTCAAGTCTGGAGTCCTTTTGGGCCAACTTATCCTATACGCTATGCGGTCTGGTGATGCAGCCAGTCTGGGCGAGTATATCAGACGCATTCGGCCGAAAACCACCTCTTTATGTCTGCATTGGACTCTTCTTCATCGGATCCATTACTTTTGCCGTCGCTCAGAACATGAAGACCATTATGGTGGGCCGTGTACTCCAGGGCTTTGGCGGCGGCGGCATTGATGTTCTTATCCAGGTCATCCTCGCTGACATGACAACACTCGAGGAACGATCTAAATATCTTGGTTTGATGGGCATTCCGAATGCAGTGGGCAATATCCTCGGGCCGTCTGCCGGAGCTTTGTTTGCTACGTACGCCAGTTGGCGATGGATCGGATGGATCAATCTCCCCATTCTCGGAATTGGAACACCGTTGGTGTTCTTCTTTCTCAAGTTACGGCCTGTCACGATGGATGCAACACTTGCTAGCAACATTGAACGCCTTGACTGGATTGGCATGGGTCTCGTTGTCTCTGGTATCACGGTCTTTGTGCTGCCGCTCAGTTGGGCTGGCTCTTTGTTTTCATGGGCAGCATGGCAGACATTGGTCCCAATGATTCTGGGAGTCTTGGTTCTTGTTGCTTTCGTCTTTTATGAAGCGAAACCTACAGCACCAATCATGCCTCATCGTCTGTTCCACTCAATAACCGCCAACATGACATTACTAGGAGGTTTCATTCACGGAGCGATACTTGTTTCGTTACTTCAGTATCTGCCACTGATTTATCAAGCAGTGTATCTGGAAACGCCGATCAAATCAGCTGTCTTCCTGTTGCCAACGTCCATCATTAGCGTGTTCGTTGCAGTGATCTCCATGATGATGGTGCCATTGTTTGGAGGCTATACCTGGCTGCTGAGGCTCTCATGGGCATTATTAGCTCTTGGTACTGGGATTCTGGCACTCTTCAATCTCAATTCGCCCTCATCGATGCTTTTTGGACTTCCCGTCATCTGGGGAACAGGTGTTGCTCTTCTGCGACTCAACCTTCTGCCGATGCAAGCCAGCGTCAAGAATGTTGACGATACAGGCGTTGCAATCGGGCAATTCCTCACGATTCGTATGTTCGGTGGCCTAATTGGTCTAACCATTGCTTCTGCGATCTTCAATACTGTCTTTGCAAAGACTATCGCCTCTAGCTCCTTGCAACTTACAGGGCCATTGGAACCTCTGGAGGACGCCTCAAAAGCCGTTGCTTTCATCAAAGAACTCGGATCCTTGAACATTCCTCGGGGAACACTTAATGAGATACTAAGAGTCTACCTCGAATGTTTCCGCACGATCTTCTACACCATGGCGGGCTTGGGTGCTTTGGGACTGTTGACGTCAATGTTCCTTGAGGAGATTGATCTCAAAAGCCAAGGCCGTGGCAATCAGCGATTCGAAGACTAAGATAGGAAACGGGCCAATTGGCATCGAATGGCTAGTCACAGAATATATAAAGCTTATATTCCTGTCTCCCAGGCCCCTCTACAGCCCTTGTTCAACACCACCTTACGAGGTTCACGAATTAAATTTAAGGTCAACGGCATACGCAGGTTTAAGGTTTAGGACGGTTCAATTTCGTCATTAACGTAACTAAATCTCAGCTCAAGTGTGACCAAGTTGTCAGATTTCTTTCCTTTCAGCCTGACGCTATGTAACGCGGATCTGTAACTTCGACAAGTCAGTATGATGATCAATAAAGACGGTAATCAAAGCAAAAGGATATCAGATGTCTCAGCTTGTGTAACGGAAACAGCTTGAATCATATGTGATCATAGCCATGGAAGTATTTGTTTCAATCTCATCATTGACGGTAGGGGAACGTAGGAAATCATGAGGAAGCTTACCTTTGGAAACTAGATAGATCAAAGGCTCTTTGGTTAGTAAAGAAACTGTTGATAATTCGCATTCTTGCTCAAAGATATCGATTTATCATGAATGGATGGCTGCAATCGTGAAACTTCTCAGAATCTCAAGAGCCATCAACCGCCAAGTTCACGGGGACAAACGCGTCGATGAAGGAAGAACAAAGAGGAACCAAGAATTATTTGCGGCATTTTCTCCTTTTCACCGTAGGATTCGTGCCCAATATTTTTCAAGGGAGCCCTGCTCGGAAGAGCGTTGATCCATGCGCAGCCAAGAGGAGAATGAAGTCATGCGTTTACTGAAGGATGCAGATCGCGTCTTGGCCGCATTCACCGCGTATGATCTTGAAATACAAGTGATTTACATAAAACTGCTGAGCAACTATCCAATAGTCAAGATCAAAAATCTACTGGAACACGGTGGCTCAAATGCTGACTTTGTCAATATCGTATACCATCTGCTGGGTCTCTGATCCCCATCGATCCATACCAAAAGCCCAAGCACCTTGCAAAAACAGCCAGAGTCCCGTCTCCTTCAGCCATAAACCCCACGGCCCTGTCTTTCTTCTCAATTTGGCATTGGCAGAGGATCTTTTTGCAATATCCTCAACTCTTGGCCTTCGGGTGTCGTCAAACTGCTTGAATGTATCCTCGAGTGACTGCTCCTTCTCCAGAAGTCGCGCAAGGAGAAACGCGTCTTCAAATGCCATCGACACACCTTGTCCTGCGTGAGGAGGCATGGCATGTGCGGCATCGCCAAGCAGAAGAGTTCGTCCTTTGTACCATCTTCCTCCGGTGGGTAACTTGTAGATCGGGTAGAACTTGACGGCGGTAGTATTGCTGATCAGCTCTCGCAGTTTACTCCCCCATTCTCCACCAGCAACCTTCAAAGTGTCGTGAATTTGAGTCTTGAATCCCTCCACTTCCTCCCGTCGATGAAGTTCCCATCCGTTACGGGCGTTCTCAGAGTCTGGAAGCGGAACTTCTTTGGACAGAAACCACAGAATCTCATCGTCGGAAGCAGTACATGTCATGACGCCAAACATACCTTCCTGAGTCATTGTGACATTCAGGCCTCTCATTTCTTGTCGGCCTGCCTCCGAAACACAAGAACCTGGGACCAGAGCGCCGAGGCCTGACATCGCTGTGTATACAGGTACCTGTTCTGGATCGACATGTAGGCGTCGTACGGCGGAGTGAATCCCATCGCATCCAAGGAGAAAGTCTGCCGTATCGCTGGTCCCGTCAGAGAAGGTCACGGCGACTGAATCTACTGATTCTGTGATGGAGGTGAGAGACTTGTTGTAGCACAACGCGATACCAGCTTTATCGACCGTTTTCAACAGGGTGTCCTGCAGATCAGTTCGCTTGATTCGCATATATCCATATCCAGTTTGCTCTCTCGCTTCAGCAACCATGTCTCTCTGACCCAGTATCCCTCCGTTGATGGAGTGTATAGTCATGGTTGAGTGACTGCTTCCGCGCTCCTTGAGCTCCAAGTAAACTCCCAAACGATCAAGCAGGCGAAGGCCATTTGGCATGATGCCGATGGCGCTTCCCAGTGTGGAAGGCTCTGGTCGAAGCTCATAGATTGTACACTTCACGTTTGCTTTCTGGTGTAAACGTAGAGCGGTTACAAGGCCCGCGGGTCCTCCGCCAATGATGATGGCCTGCGGAGATGTTAGCCTTGTTGGCAGCTGTAGTTTTGACAACTTGCCTTTGTTTGCTTCATTCTTCAATTTTTAGTTTTGATTGATGTGATGGAAAGTGTTTTTGTCTTGTTCATTGTAAATTGAAGGTCACCATCTATATATATTCATGCGTCGGAGATCAGGTGCGGAGGTCCGCGGTCGAGAATTTCCTTTTTGGGTTTTCTGTGAAGGGCTGTGTCTGGACCGGACTGATCGGACATTAACTTCAATTCCGGTTGAAATGACTGCGTCCAGGTCAGGACACTGTAACAGATAATCAGTTGTTATCTCCTAAGCTTCGAAGTTCAGACGGATGTTAGGCGGCGGCGTCAAATAATGACATGAAACTGCGGAGTTTTAATACTGACGTCTCTACACAAACACGAAGAGGGTATTTCCGTCATAAAAGGCTTTATATAGTATAGTAATATTATCCAAGATATATCTTGCCTTATTGTAGATTACAGTAAATCGACAAGCGGGTTACCTGGCCGGCAAATTGCTTCTCATGATACATGCATCAAGATAGCTTCACGCTGCAATGCGTCCAACACCGTGCTTCAAACTTCTTAACTGAAGTGACTAGGATCAAAGTCCAGGTCTTGCAAAAGAGAAGTCCACTGAAACTCTTCAAGGTCAGGGACAGAAGCCAAAAAGTCTGACCAGAGCTGGTGTGAATGTTGATCCCCAAATTCGTCTTGCGGCATGCCCATAGTCACATCATTCATGTCAGGAACAGAATCTAAATTCGCGCTTGGTGTCGTACCCGGTGAAGCTGATGTCATCGCATTCGTACGCTGCTTCTGCAAAGTCCCCATGACCTGTTCCATATTCTTCTCAATGCCCTTGATCAAGCTCTGAGCGTTCTTTCTTGACTTGTTCAACGTCTCATAAGCGACCTGAACCTTCTCTTTCAAGGCATCTGCATCGGGTGCATCTGGGTTGTGCGATAGGTCAACTGCCAACGCTATTGCGGCTGAGGTGACGTGCAAAAAGATGACCCAATACCTCTCAGGTCTAAAGTTGAGCTTAGCAAGCGGGTCATCCATCATTCGTCTGAGTTCCAGAATCTTGTATGCTGAATTGAGGATCGCTGTGCGAGAGTAGGAATATCGGGGATCTGTGTAAGCCGCCAGATGATAAGGGCGGTGAAGTCGGCAAATCCGTGCATGTATACCGAGGTGAAGACTTATCCTCTGCCAGTAAATGGACGGTCTCTCTTCGCAGATCTCTTTGGACTTCTGCATACTCTCCGGGTCGAGCTTGCAGAATTCAGGAAGACACTTGACAAAGTCTTGTAGTTTCTTGTCAAGCTGAAGAATTACTTCATAGTCTTCTTCAGGGGCGTCGTCGGCCAGGGGCGGAATGGTATCGACAATCTCGCGAGCTATCTCCGCCGTCCTGAGTCGCAGGAAGAAAAAGGTCATGTCCGTTGGAACGGAGATAGGTAAATCAGGCATATCGCCTGACATTTTGAGGTCAATGTCGTCGACGTTACGCGGTTGTTTGACTCTCATCAGTCTCGGGATGAACGTATAGACACCCTCCTGAGAGCTCCCGGAGAATGAAGTTAACCTGATGAAGGGTCAGCCAGATCAGCCACTGTTCATAGGTAGTATGTGTTACCAGTCAGAAGCAACCATGTTCCACCATACACGTCTCTGAACCTCCAGGTCAATCTCGTTAGCCACGCTTGCTTCTCTCTCCTTCTGGGCTGCCGGACTGTCCAAGCGATGAATCATCATTTCGCGGCACATCAGGTAGCACCGGCTTCTAAGATTCAATGCTTTGATTGGAACGACATCATCGGAGTTGATGGCCACGTGTGCAAGGGTAGATATCGCTGAGACAACTTCGACCAACGGCGGTAGTGGTGTATGAGCATCTTCAACAATCGACAGAGCAGAGTGAAAATAACAGTCGAAGGCCGATGCGGCGTTCTCTTTCGTTGCTTCAAGCTTATGAAGAAGTTCATCTGTCCAGGCTAAGGCTGCACCAGCAAAGATGCTGAAAAGCATGAGCAACTCATTAATCTTTGGCACTTCATGATCAGTGTCCATGGCGCTATAGACTTGCCGAACGAGCATTCTAGTCGACGGTACATGCAGGACACCGAACGTAGGTTGAATAGTGGAAACGAAGTGTTCGCATAGCAGATATGCTTGGTGGGCAGGCGGAAGATTCGACGTCAAATGGTTCAAGCGAGCATTGATGGAAGCAGACCTGTCGTTTGAGATAGTTTCAATGTGGCAGTTAAACAACTTGCAACCTGCATTGATTCATCAGCTTCGGAAGAACCGACGTGGCAGGATTCGGGCTCTTGCGGGAAAAAGTTGGTTCTGGCTGGGTAGGCTGCGATACTTGAGCTCCATTTGGGAAGACTGCTTTCTCCAATCTAGTTAGTCTGTCAAGCATGTCCTTGTTTCTGAAGTACAATTAGCACGGCGGTCCAGTGTACATGGGGAACAGGGTGGCTGACAGATCCAACTGTCTCAGAGGGGAGAACGCCAGTGTGCTTTCGTTCGAGTCGATTGAAGCCTCGCCAAGATTTCGATCTGGCACTGTATCACTCTCCAATGAATTAGTGGCTCGACTGCCATTCTCGTAAACGCAAGTGAGGCGCCGTTGGGTACAATTCGAACAAGGTTGGTTGCGATCACAACGGCGCTTCTTCTCGCGGCAAGGGCGGCACGAAACTGGCAGTCGAGATGCCCGATAAGCTGACATAATGGGGGCTCCGGAGTAATTGCGTTTCATTTTGCGAAACAAGCGCGCATCGGCATCGGATATCGATGAATTGACACGGTCAGGTCAGACTGATGACGCGGAGATGTCAGGTCGAAACCGCGGATCCGCGGAGGAGTATTGACAAATGCGGTTAGCGGAAACTAGACCAGTGCTATCTTCACGTGATGCTGTAATCTCCCAGCTACCCTGAGGCTATCACCATAAGCAAATAATAAACGCTGAGACAAGTACAGGAACGTATAACAGAAGATGAATTATGATACCATTATTTAACCGCTCTTACGATATAATTATCAACGCCATTCCGGGAACATTCCACAAGCAAAATCGTTTAATAATCTCAGTTCTCCCTGCATCAAATGTTAGCATTATTGGGTCAAGTTTGAAGGTCAACAAGACTTACAAGATGGCTAATTCAAGATCACCTTGAATTTTTGCTTTCAGTTGTAACTCAACATCGAGATCCATATCCAATCTCACGCGAGGTGCGCTGCTTTTCTTTTCCGTCTCTTGGCTCGCTGTTTGAACAGGCTGTTGATTTTGGGGCTGATTGAGGGCTCCCTGAGACCCAGTGTTGGATCGATCAACCTGGTTATTCCGTGAATCTTGGGTCATTTGTTTTGACTCGTTTTCGCTGGAATAATCGCTTTGATCGCCGACATTTGATTGGGCGTCTTGAGTTGTCTTTTCTGTTGCCATTGTGGATATCTTATGAGATGATTAGGTGAGATTTCTGGTGGTACTTTTGTTGTAATTTGAACAAATTTAATTGATATTCAGACTATTGAAGTTAGCAAGATTTAGGAATTGGTCTGTTCTGTCTTGATGAGTTAATATGATATCCGGGTGGCGATGGGAAAAGTGGCGCTATGATGTCAATGCCCCCCATCTGCAGGCAAGGAAAGGTTTCATCCAACACGTGACCATGATGTCGATGAGTATTACTCTGTCGAACGATTGGTGACAAAACTGCGATTGATTTCTATGGAAGACGCAGTTGTACCGTAGAACTGCTTGGAACAGAAGGCTGAGGAAGCGTTCCATCGAGATCTGGCTAGGGATCCTAAGCGACAAAGATATTTAGGTAAATTGGCCTAAGTTTAGGGGGACCTTTGCTAAGTTTATTTTGGCATCCTATTTTATCAGTATGTACCTGTCCCCAACTCACGCAAGCCATCTGCGATCCACGCAATGCTGGCTGTCTTTCTGGACGACCGATTGTTCCATCGCAATTTGCCAAGTCAATTAGATGACTACCAAAGCCTGTTGTGCAATGACTGTCTAAGGTCGATCGAACCCTCCAGCTCCAGGACCTTCTTTAGCAAGAGGATGGAACTCAAAAGACCCAACAAAGATTCCCGAGCCCAAGTACTTCTTTGCCCATTCCCTCACATGCTCTGAACTAACATGCGCCGCATACGCGTCTCTATCAGTAAATCTTGAGCATCGGGGTCAGCTACAGTCGCGCCTCTCAAAAATGAAGGACTTACTTCTCCATGCAGACGAATTCGTCTTTGCCCTCAGTCTTGTAGAACCTGTAGATCTTGGCACATGGTTCCTTCAAGGTGGCTTCGGCAACTTCGGTCAGACAGGCATGGGCCTGAATATGTGAGAAAACAGACTGAGCATAACAGCGTGCTGGGGTCATACCTCGCCAATCCTGTCGGGATTCACCGCGATGGTAGAAACAGAAAAGTACTCTCCAGATTCTGCAGAAGCCATATTGAGTCGAATTGATGAAAATGTGCTGTGCGAGTCTTGTTTCCAATCTTAGAGATGCTTGAGTCGCGGGTGAGAATATACGGGGGCGTAAGCACTATCATGGTCCGGAACTCCGTGGAGTCAAGATGTTGAGTAAGGATTACTAGCTATTGCTGACTGCAGTTCACCACTCTTTCTTTTGCAGGCAAGAACATGGGATTCATCATATCTCACCTCATACCGAGTGAACCTTACAGAGGTATGACTTCGCTCCTTAGACTGGATTGGCATCTCGAGTTAGTTGAGAGAGAAAACAGAAGCCGAATAGAATAAATATATAATGTCGCTATCCCTTGACTAATATCAGGTATCTTTATGTCGCTATCCCTTGACTAATATCAGGTATCTTCTAAACTGTATACAAAGTTATACAGACGAGCCAGTCTATCTTTGCCATAAGCAGTGGCCATTATCCAGCTCGCCAACGCTTCCTCATTAGTTCATATGCTCAATCAAAAATCATACAGTAGCTTTGCTAATGGTAATCCTCCTCTTCTGTCGCCTCAGTTAACGTCAAGTCCAAGTCTCGTTGATCTCCCTTCCAGATGTTCTGGTCGCTTGTCATCTCGACTTCTTTCCCACGCGTAGGCTCATTTTGTGAACTCAAGCGTTGGAATTCTCCCGCCAAGGCTTCCATGCCGATGTCGTCCATGCTCTCACTCGTTGAATCCAGGTTGATTGGGTAAAGGCTGCTATATGTGCCGTCTTGGGTGAGCGCTCGTGTTGTAGCTCGAATATCCTCGATCATGCTATTATCAGTCCACCCTTCACGCTTAAATGTTCCATTCTGCCATCCGATGGTCATCAAGCCTTCTGTGATACCGCGAAGTCCCTTGCACCAAGATGCTATTGACAGGCATCCGCGCGCCGCCAATATGAAGTAAAACTGAGCGTCAGATGCATCGGGATTTCGAAACACCTCGTTGATTAGGGTGAGAAATCCTGGAGTGATGAACATGGTGAGATTTGTTGTCTCAAACCTTTTCCGGTATATGTATACAAGTCGCTTGAGCTGGTGGACGGATGCTTCATGCGTCGCGGTGGCACTCTCGCCATCCCCAGCGTCTTCATAGCTTCGACGTCCAAGGAATGGGCGCCATATGTCTATTATTGCTGTCTGGTACCAAATGCTGCAACGATCAGTTTACAATCTCCGGATGGATTCTAAACCACTCACTGTAGTACCAAAACATGATGGGGGCAGTTTTCACCCCTCTGTACGTCCTCTGGAAGGATACTGGCCCAGTCAAGCAACAGCTGATACATCTGATGTGCATGTGACATAGGCAGGCGGCTGAAGTGGTTATAACCTTCTCCAAATATTTGGTGTACTTTGGCCCAGAACTTGGATATCCACGTGAACGTGCTACCCATATGCTCATTCAGGGGAGGCCCAGATACATCTCCTGGTATAGGTAAAGATGGCTTGTGTCGTATTTGGTGTTTCGCTCGGAAGTTGATACAGTGCAGACTGCACAAAATTAGTATGGGTGTCTGGATGGTCAGCGTCATACCAACCTGTGCCAGCCAAAGGTCCCCCAAGCGGCAAATGATGCTGCTGTCCGTAATTCGTCGTCGTCGTTGAAATTGGGCACAGCTGTTTCCTCATTGCCGAATAGACCAAGGCGACGGCCAATTTCTGCGCTGGCGTCGAGATATACAAGACCAACTTTGTCTTGGCCATGCTGGTTGCAAGTAAGGACAAGAAGCATTGCTGATGATAACGTAGTGATGGTAGTATGGTCTGGTAAATCCTTCCATCGCCTCTTGGCTTCTCTTAGAAACGCAAGAGACAGTGTTTGAGCTCGTGGCTCAAACTGAGAGTATGAAGCCTGGCCATGTCAGGAAGCTTTCAATCTAGGAGAATGGAAGGCAACTTACGCAGGACCAGGCAAGCAGTGAGCTGACGAGCAGGGGAGAACAGAAGCGACCACCGCCTGCTACAAAGTCGCGAATAAATAAATCGGCATCAAAGAATGCGAGAAGCGGGTGCTCGTTTACTAGGTAGAATGATATGGCTTGCGCAGCGAGGTTTTCGGCTATAGGTATGGAAGTCCACTGCCATATTTGAAGAGACTCAAGCCGAGGATCAACTCCAGTATCTCCAGTGCTATCGCTTGGCGTCGAGAAGGATTCAGAAGTTGTCGGTGTTTCCGATCTCTGGCCGAATTCTATCGGGGTGTATGGTGTCAAAGGTGCTGCTGCTTGTTGATTCGAAGATGTCAAGGTTCGTTTGTTAACTGCTAGTAGACCAAGATCTACATTCTTGATATCAAGAGTTTCTAGAGTAGGGAATACACCAGAATATCGCATGTTGAGGTCTAGCTCTATTGTTGATTCAGGTGAAGTTCCCGCGAGACTGGTTGCCAAGGGGTCGGTTGGTGAAGGTGGCTTTGTGATGCCCGAGTCAAGAACCTCCAAGAAGTCCGATACAGACTCGCTGCTGCGCAATTTCTCCAGGAGAGACTGGGCGTGTTCATCAGGGGCAGTTCTCAAGAGCTCCAGTGCCCGAAAGAGATCTTTAGAGCCCTTCCTCAGCTCCACCATCTTCTCATGAGAAACCTCGGCGCGATATATACATTGCTGTCTTCGGCTCGCGCAGGCCGAACATGTTGGTTTATGACCATCACACTATAGGTAATAAAAGCTGTTACTCATACATGGCGCCAATACGATACGACAGTACAAACCTTTGATTTCCTGAGGCGGCAGTTGTTGCACGCGACTGATGTCAAGGCTGCCCTGGGTATGTCGGAGACATCGAGGGGCGCGTATTGCGGCTCATGATCTGTCTTGAGAGACTTTCTGGGCAGCAACTGTCGATTAATCTTTTGATGTTCTTGTGCTCGTGTGGGTTTATTTGAGCCGTTCATGGGAATTTTGATGTCAAAACGAATGTAAAATCGAGGCGTTTAGTTGTTCTTGAGAATTTGCCTCCTCCGAGGGGCAAAGAGGAATGAGATTTTGCTGGGGCCACCTGCCAGTCTCAAAGAAGAAAAGATTGGCACTGCACTAGAGTGAAGTAAGGTAAAAATGATTGTGTTGGTTCGGGTATTCCGCCAGTTGAAACGATGATAGAGGCAGTGTAAACGTGTCGCATATCGGCTGTTGATTTCTGGGCTGTTGTATCGCTGAAAAGAGACAGACGAGCGTAAATGACTAAAGTTCTGCCTTGATTCCGTTTTCAAAGACCAGGGAGGACCCCGCTTCGCATTCGCTCCGGCGCACTTTGATTGGAAGATTCGAGATAGTTCGGGCTATAGTCATACGATAGGGCTCTTAGTGCATAAATCTGGATTGGCCATTGTTCCTGGCTATTGGCATATCCCTGCTTTTGCCACAGTCGTTGACAATCTGACGTCACATGGGTCTTTGTCAACAATTCAGATTTTTCCACCATTGCTACAGATCTTGGTAGAAGTTGTTGATGTCGAGCTGAGATCGCATCAGATCGGAGGCAGGACACGAATACTAACCGAAGTGAGGAGTAACCCAGGTCAGTTCAGGTCACTCCACAGCCGCGGTCAGGGCTCCCCGATTGGACACCGTACGACCAACTGATCAAATTGAGTTTATACATATCACATTTCTTGGGCATTTGTGGATTTCGATGGGCACTGGTATATCCATAAATTCGATTCAAAGCTTGACCAATCAATTGCTACCTCCAATGACTTGCGTTTTAGCCGATCAACAGATGCGATTACCGAATAGGCATAAATGAACTTAGCAAGAACAAGACTTCAAAGCTTCATAGAATATTTAGTAGCTTTAAATCATGGAAAAAGTCCGTTCTCTCGCATGAACACCTTGTTGATGTGACGGTTCTTCTCTTCCTCAGTCTTGGGCTTCTTGCTTCTCTTCTTCTTCTTCTCACTTATCCTCTCAGAATCACTATCCAGAGAAATAGACGTCCGGGTATCCTGCGATACTCCACACTGTCCCTCAGAGCTTTCAGTGAGGTACTCGCGGTGCGAACCCTGTTGAAGGTTCGAGCCACCATGCTGAAAAGAAGAGGGCTCAGAGATTGTCTCTTGTCGAATCTCATAGTCAAGCTTAAGGAGCTGTTCCTCAATTAGTTCCATGATCTCTTGGGCTTCGTTGTGTCGCTTCAACAGAATAGCAATTTGAATTTCTTTGGAAGGATCTCCGATGCGAGGAACCTTTGCCTGAGGCTTCGTGGGCTCAACAAATTCCATCTCTTCGGTCGCGGTGGTGACGTCTTCAGCCCAGTCTTCAATGCATTCCGCAACCCTGTGACCGTTGAAGTAGTATTCGGCAACGTCTTGGGACTGGACGGACATATTGATCGTTTTCCTTTTACTGTTAGTTTGCGAACTATGTGAGAGGAGTGGCTGTGTATGAAGCTCAAGTTATGTTGGAGCGAGTTGTTGATGAATTGATGATAGAACCTGCAACTCGTGATGGCTTTATATAAGTAGTCTGCGCAGTGGATGCTAAAGGAGACGAGAGCAACTGATTCATGGTCTTATTTGCTGAAATGGAATCGAGCAATGAACTGACCTGTCCTGTTCCGTGATCTGGCCGGGTTGTTCATCGGAACAGGGCATGTTCAAGGTTCATGGTTCATCTTTGTGGCTGAAAGTCTCATAGATCCCGGAATCATAGATTTAAGCATAAGCTCACGAGAACAAAAAACACATCACACCGTTTCCTTCGTGAAAGCTCCAGAACAAATTGCATGAGCTTGGATGGGGCATGCTGTTGAACCGAATCTTTGTCGCTCAGGCATGTGGTCTGTGCTACGAACCAAATTCAGCATCAGCACTAGCTTGGGTGAGATGGCCGAGTTGGTTATGGCGCCAGGTTAAGGTTAACCTTAACACCAATTTCCTGGTGGAGCAATCCTCCTGGGTTCGAGTCCCAGTCTCATCAAAGAAATCTCTTTTTGCAGTCACTAAAGGATAGATATTATCTATCTTTTTGAGCAGAGATTCTGTAATTTTGATTGACGGTTAGGCATGTTGAGAAGGGTTGTCACGGTGTAGGGAACGAGAAGATGAGGTTGGGGGAATCACTGTCTATAATTTTTACTCTACATGCAATTAATCTAAACGCTATTCTTACAACATAATCCATGCAACAACTCCTGCGAAAACAACCAAAGGCGAACTGAAAGCATTGTGCAATCCAAAATGCGCCGCTAAGGAAACAGGTCTCGTCGAAGGTGTCGGTGTAGAAGAGCTCGCAATGCTGAGGAACGTCTTCTGGTTCGGAGTTGCGGCGTACGCATCCGTGTTATAAGTCGAGTTCAAAGAGATTCTGCCGACGACCTCATCCGACTCGAGGCGAATATGCGAGTCAATTTCATAATTCTTGAGACCTTCCTGTGTGACGACGATTTGGCGACCGCCTCGGATCCAGTCTCCGTAGCCACCGTAGCCGGTATGTTGACCGTAACAGAGATTGATGCCATTGCCGGGAAGATCCATATCGCCAACCTTGTCTTCCCACTTGTAGCACCATGAATTGGCATGGTCATGTCCAGAAAAGAGCCCAATGACGCCAGGTGTCGCAACAAGGGCTTGCATCAAGGGCAGATCTTGATCGCTGTAATCGCAACCTCCCTTCTTGTCTGCGCACCATCCCGCACCCTGCTGAATGACAGTTTCGTCATTGATACCAGGATGATAATTTTCATCAATGCCATTGTTCTGCAGCATGAGAGAAGCGTATACGGGAATGTGAACAAACGCCAGTGAAGGAATGTTCTTGCCGTGTTCCTCGCGCAGATCAGCATTGGTCTCGTTGAACCATTCCACAACACTCTTGTCAACCCAGTTAGGCTGAGCACCCCCTTGGTAGTAAAATCCACCTCGACTATCGAAGAACCAGAGGATGAGTTCCGGTGTGCAGTTTGAACTGCAGTTCGATGCGTATACGGGGAGGTAGTAATTTGTTGTTCCGGCATCGCTTCCTGGGACCATTGAATCTGTTCGAGATCCAGGCCATGTATGCTCGCGCTCCAACATAGCGGTTCCGTTGAGGTTGCGATTGTGATCATGGTTTCCGTACGTTGAAGCCCATGTCATATTTCGATCAACCATAGGGGAGACGATTTGATCGATGTATACCGTGCTGTTATGGGTGAATGTTGATTCGCCGTTGATAAGGTCTCCGTTCAGGACTACCAAGTCTGGTAACTCAGCATCGATCACGTCGCCCATGACCTTTACTGTCCTGGCATCTTTCTCGGGTCCTATGGAGGAGGCATCTATTTCTTGGTCAGCGACTTTCTTTGAGCCATGGTAGCTTCAATGCCGTACCCTCAGCGAAATGGAGATCTGAAAAGACGGATATTTGAAATGTTCCATCGTTCTTGAACTTCAATGGGTCAAGGTTGCTGTTGTCAACTTGGTCGCGCTGGGCTACTGCTCGTAGCGATTGTCCGGCCAAGAAACTTGTGAGAGCGAGTGATCGCAGCATCATGGATGATGTAGTGATTCGTGAAAGAAGCCTTTGTGTGAAACAGTTCCTGGAATTGGCTCGGATAGTCAGGGGAATGGTATAGCGCCTACGTCAAAGGCTGAAAGATGTACAGCCATCATACTTTCGAAACGGGAGACATGATGGGGTTTTGATAGTTGCAACAAAAAGATATCAATCGACTATGACGCGTTGAGACACCTCGCCAAGCCATGATGGGTGGATATCCCATGCTCGCGTGTTGTACTACTCAACTCGGCGTCCGAAGCAATGAATTACGCGGTCACTCGTCGATGATTCGTCTCTCATACTCAACTGTTGGCCTCGGAAACCTAAACCTTAACTTTAGATCCCTTGGCGTGGCTTGGACATGAGCTTCGGCCAATAAGTGCCCTGGAAGTACGACATAGCCAAGTCTTGGCGGGCTCCGTAAGTATGACAACTGATTTGCCGACCTATCTCAACGGGGTTATGAAACCGCTGACTCGCTAAATCCGATGCTGATACTCTACGGATTTTAGCTGTTTGATCACTGTTATTCCGTAAACTGGGGTTGTTTCATGGGAGTATGAGAATTGAAACTAGTTTTGGGGGAATCGCATCGGATGCGACCGACGTATTTTCTTGGTTTTGCCTTCAGTGAGGCTTGGGACCTGAGCGGGCTGACCGGATTTAGGACACTTAAAGGTGCGTTAACAGCCGATTCATAGAACAATTGCAGCACACCCGAATCTGAGTCAGTATTAGCACATACATCCATGACATCAATTGCCAAGACTTTTCCCTCACTAACAATTAAGCCGGTAATTGAAGAGGCTATGCGAGCCGCGTCACTCTATCAGCAGGCTGCATATGATTTCCAAGCATTTACTCCATAATCCAGAACCGATTGGGATAAACGTTTACGCATTGACAGAAAAATAAAGGGCGGGGTTATGGTTATTGTAATCATCGCTGCTCTCCCACTCTTCTCCCACTCGGTCAATTATCAAGGAGATGGGGTAGAAGCCTTGCCAAGAACTGCCGAGAAGCAGGGAATCGGTTCAGTCGCCGATGTGCCCCGAGGTGAATCCGCGAATATCGCATTGAAGAGTTTTCAGTTTGACAAAAGGTCGTACGATAGCCTCAATTGCTTGCTTTCAGAACTTGGACCGTCATATCGTCGCAAATTGTTTGGCCCCATACGAGATTACTTATGCAGCCTGCTGATAACCCAGTGCCACGCGAGATCCACCATCTTCGGCCCTACCCGGCGTCGCAAACTCTATCATATTGAGATCCATAAGGCACATGCAGAGAACTTGAGAAAGCATATGGTCTTGCCGTTGGGAACTCAAACTCTATCAGCAAATGACTTGGTCGCGAGATTAGGACAAAAGGTTTCTGAGCGTGCGTTGACTGAACACCCCAGCCACTCGGTTTATAAGCCTCCGAAGCGGTATCGGCGACAACATGCAACAAACGAATGAGAATGACAGAGTATTGAGTAAACCAACAGTCCATTAATCTCATTATAGTACCCAAGCCTTCCGTCGCATTACAATCATTACCATCATGCATAATTATTTACAGAGAATTCACATTCATCTCCTCATTCTCCCTCTTCAACGTCGTAAGGAAACAACCATCCGTTGTCCTCATCATACTCATCCAAAAATGTCGTTCCATGAAGGTCCTCGTACCTCTCCATGTCGAACTCATCGTCACCGGCTTTTCCGTTGATGATATTTCCAATCTTGTTAGCGATATCACGGCCTTCAGTGTACGCGCCGTGCAAGAACCCAAAGAACTCTGCAGAATTGGCTTCTCCAGCGAACCAGAGACGCTCGACATTGGCGCGCATGTTTTGATGCTTCTCGAGTGTCATCCCGACGGGCCAATTGCTGTACGAGCCAAATGCCCAACTGCGTATCGTTAGTCCACGAGTCAAGTGAATGCGAGCGGGTTGTTCTTGACTTACGGTTCAGTGCTCCAGCGAGGGTATGCGAAGTCAGTTGGCGTCGTCACATTCTTATCAGGAAACATCAATCTCAAGACTTCGAGGATCTGTTCCATTGTTTCGTTGTTGGTCTGGCGTTCCACGCGCCACGCCTGTTCCCCAGTAACAGTTCCAAAGAGAATATTGGAACCTGGCGCAAAACCATCAGGGTTGAGTGATTGGAAGAGAGGGTATCTACCGCGCTCGAGAGGATCGGCATAGAGGAAGAATTGCGTTTGATTGTCCCAAAAAGCCTCTTCGAACTGCATAAAAATCTTGGTATACGTACCCATTGCAAACTGATCAATGGCGCTTTGCTTCCAGTCGGGGAGAGGGGGGCTGAACTCGGTGGTATTGCTCTGCAACACGCCCAGCGAAAAGGTACAGATAGCGTAGTCGGCCTGAATGCAATCGCCTTTGTTCGTTGTGACTGTGACGCCGTCCTTGCCGTATTTGATGCCTTCGACAGTGGTCTCAAGTCGTAGTCGCTTATCGCCATCTTTAAGGAACGTCTTGGCCTCCTCTTGTATGATGGTACTGAAGCCACGCTGGTCAACGACGAGGTTGCTGACGTCGCTGAAGTAGCCGAATGTTGCATTACCACCAGCAACTCCGTAGATGAGACCGCTCTCGTCAGGTGTCCAAGCGGATTCAAAGTCCCATTTCCACCAGTCTGCGGCTTGGGCGTGCATGTCATCCTTGTCTGGACGCCATCCTGCTGAGCGAATGGCAGCACGTACTGAAGTATCTTGCAAGTTGCCTAGCAAGAGGCGACCAGCTTCCGCTTCAGCCTTTCCGTAGATCTCTTCCAATTCGTCGATCTTGTCGCTCCAGTCTGTCTCTCCTTTATGATCAAATGTCTTGTATTTATCATAATTGGACACATGCGACTCCAACTTGTACTTCTTTGCCAACTGCCAGATGGGGTTTTCGTGTGTAGCGGCCGAGCCGATACCCTCGACCCAGTTGGCGCCAAACTCAATAGTGTAAGGCTGTCCAGCTGCGTTCTTGCCAAAGGATTGTTTCCTCATTCGCCCACCAATGTAGTTGTTGTGCTCTACTATGATGAACTGGTCAATACCCGCTTTTGTCAAGTTCTGGGCGGCCGCTATGCCCGCAACACCGGCTCCGAGAATAGCGACCTTGGTCTTCGTGCATGACCCTTGCTTGTCCCGCGGAAGGACTGCAGAATGTGCTGTTGTGAATAGAGCTGTGAGAACAGCTGTGAGCTGTGTGATTGAGTGCCTCATCTTGCCGTTTCTGATGGATTATCGAGGTATAGGCAAACTTGGATCAATGGAGTTGTCAATGAAGGCTGAAGGGACTGGAACGACCAGAACGGCGCTTGGCCCTTTATGTTACAAGAGCTAGCATGTTATCCTACTTCAAAGATAAACACCCCTCGCTTGAAGGTTAATCAAGCGACCGCCATCCATACCAATGTTGAAGACCAAAGGCGCCAATTCCCCTGGAAGTTTCCTAGGCTACGATGCATGTCTTGGTTCAGCTTCTCACTAGCTCACATCACCTAGCAACGCCAGACCAAGTCGCGATTGCCTATGCAGATCTAGGAACAGCTTCCTCAATAGGCATTCAGAAGCTGATCTAGTGGAAATATTGATTGGCTCCTAAAATGCGCGATGATTCAGCCGTGGCCTAGACCTCATGGTCACATTATGGTCACGGGAGAAGTGTCAAGGGACCCAGGCTAGCGTGAACTAAAAATCCCGCAATTTTACGAATTACCAGCGAAAGCCAATCCAGTGATCTGTTGAAGAAGCTTGTTTTATGGTTAAAATCTCTGGCAATTTATCTGGGGACATTTGTAAAGCTATGTAGCTCCCTTGACAATGGTTTCATGTGGAATTGTTTTGGATATGTGGCTTGCTGAACGAGTGAACTGACTTTATTCTGCGACATACTCATTAAAATGTGCCAGAACGGCAGAGAGAAAAGTCTCATGTTCACCCTATACATTGCATTCAATTTCCTTTCTGAGCTTTGATCTCCCTGTGCCGTCTTGATTGGGATCTTACATGGGACTATCGAGCGGTGACTTCAATAGTGTCCGTCGGAAGCTAAGGTCCGGGGTCTAAGATCGACGCACATGATAAATCGTACCTTGAAAAAGAGTGAAATATATGTAGAGACGGCTCGGGGATGGACAAATCGGGCGATTGTTATGGACTTCAAGGTCTGGTCGCTGGGTATACGAGACATCATGAGGAGCAATTCACAATCAACCAGTTTTCCATGCAACTCCGAGACATTGGCGGTGTTACAAGACAGTTTGGTTTAAATTCTCAATAATATACCCTGACTTCTTCAATGCTTGATGGCTGATGACATTCTGTTCTCGGAGCCCATCGCAACTGTTGTCATGGCTGATGCTACACATCCTAAACCTTCCCGTACATGAAGATCTCGACTTTATTTATCACCCTGCATCATCTTCATGAAGACCTAATGATATTGTCAGTGATATAGACGAGAAGGAGCCGGATAGGTACGACCAACGTCGGGGTTAATCTCGACACCAGCGTTTTGCATTTCAGTGGTCAACTGCAACTGTCATTAGCACTCGCACATAGAATTCATCCAGATACATACTGTTGTCGCCGCATCACGGAATTCCTTATCCATCATGAGCTTCATGATATCCATCTTACTCGGTGGCTGAGAAGTGTCAAGCCCTATGCCAGATAATCAGCCGAGGTCTCAATTGATCCATTGAAGTTGCGTACCCTTGCTCTTGATAACATCTCCCATCTTCTGCATAGCCTGAATGGCCGGAGGATGACGGCTCAGCTTCTCGAAAGTCTCACGGATATGAGGGTCATTCATCATCGACTCGAGTTGATGCATGTTGGGAGGCTGATCAGCAGAGGCGAATCGACGTGGTGTCACGTGGATCTGACGCGTCGCGACGCGCAGCATCGGACGGGCGATGATTCTTCGTAGAGCAAACATGATGGGCTGTACCGTTGGTGTTCAAAGCGATCCAGCAGTGAGATGAGCGACGGCTAAAAATTGCTGTTGTCGCGGGATGACATCAGGAATCGGCCAATGAACAGCGGGGTTAGGCGGGTTATCTTATCTTATCGTTTCTTATCGGCAAGGATACGCTGCTCCCATCCCTAGCGCTTCGTTCATCTCGATATGGCTGTAATTCTTGTCGAGGATGCCACAAGGCGGACTCGGTAATTCGGACTTATTAAAGCTGCGTGCCAAAATCTTTCTTTATTAATTATTTTTACGTCTAAGTAATGCTGCTATGCTACCTGTCAAAGATCTTTGCCATCGTCCAAAATTTATCATTTTGGTATCAATTGAAAGCCATAAAGATCTACTTTTATTTGCATAATGATAGTTGTTCTCATTTTATTTAAGCAACTGGGATCGACTAAGCTCGATATTCACGTAGATGCATGATATCCTCACCTGCCTCATCAATTCGCGTCTGTCCCCTCCACTTCATCCCCGTCCCGTTCTTGACCAGCCGTCCCGGGTGAATGATTAAAAACAAGAGCATGACCAAGAACATGAGCAACGCGTCGAAGAGATAGATGAAGACTTCATGAGAAATGACGAACCCCCCTTGTCCTTGAAGATACTCGACTGCACGGACAATACTGCGAATGATCATGATGATCGTCGCAGCCTCGATGGTTCTGAAGTATCGCCGCCACCGTACCAGAGATGAGTCCAAGAACGGCCCAGTTTCTTGTCTTATTCTTATGTATAGGTACAGCGATGTGAGTATGAAGATACTCAAGGCGCCAAGTTGAACTATCAGACCAGCAATGAGAATAGTTCGGCCTTTGGCAATGGCATCTGGTTCGCCAGAGGCAGGTATGATAGCGCCTATAAATTGACTGACAATGCATGCAATGTCGATAAGGACATATAGCTTTGTCAACCATCGAAGACTTATAAACGAAAGATGTTGAGAGTCAAGCGCCGTGGCGACGCGCCGAAGACTCATATAGATTGTTGCAGCTAGGAAGGGCGTTCCGGCCAGGAGGAGGACGTTCTGCAGGATGAATGGACCTGCCTTGTCGGGGGTATCGTGTGCTTGGGCTCGACCGAAGTAGCCGAAGATTTCACCTTACTCTATGTCAGATGGTACCAAGGTCAAGGCTGCAGGGTTTACTTACAGATACCACCGAGGATGAAGGGGATGAAGAACCAGGCTCGAAGGATAAAAAGGAATATCAAGTGAGCTAAGGTGACAATACCAAAGAGGACAACGAAGGAAATTGCGGCAGGTTTGTTGGGCAAGTATTCGAAGAAGACAATTTGAGTCCCGTTGACAACGGGTCCGTAAGGTCCATCTCCGCTCATTCTCGGATACGAAAATTGAAAGAGGGATAACGATATGAACAACGACCTCAAGACGTGACAAGAAATTCCACAAAAGATAGTCAAGACTTTTCTGACAAAGATAAGGTTTAGAAATTAGAAAGATTGTTCTGGACGGGGCAGACATTTTGACGTTTTTAAGGAAGCTCTGATGATAATTTTCGTATTCTGAATGCGAATATTCGCGAGCTAGCGGTGTTTGGCCCCTTGACCAACCCACCAAGATGACGCGGTCAGTGGAACTGGCTCGGATTGAGTGCCATTTTCACCCATTGAAACGAGTCAAGTTCTGATGAGATCCCCGCTCAGTTATTTTAAGTGCATTTGAATTCTGTGTCAGCACTTCTTGGAGAGACTGTGGATGAGCAGGCGCGCATTGAAAACTCCCATCTTATCGCCTGAGGTCAACGGTGGGGCCGATGCTGGACGCGAATATCGCCCTTGTCACAGATTCAAGTTATCTTCTCCAGCAAAAGGTAATAGTGTCCAGAAAAAGTGCAAAAAGGCAAAAAGAGATGCCTCGCTATTGCTCGCAATCGTTTTTATAGGAACAGCCCGATGCGGGGGTCGAACCCGCAACCTTGAGATCGCGTACTCGTAAGAGTCTCACGCTCTACCGATTGAGCTAACCGGGCGTGGCTCTGATTGGTTGATTTTCAACGCACTAGCGAGACCTGAGTTGCGTTCCCCCGAAGTCTACGCTATCTCTAGGGTAAGATACCAACAATTGACATCCAAGGACTCGCGTATTGTTCTCAAGCATGCCTGTTGCATTCTTGGGGCAGGATCTTTATGAACATGTGTAAAGATTTGATCTCACTATTCCGAGGTTTTAGTTGCTTGATGGCTTGATCTCATGCAAAGTCCAATTTTGCGCCCTTGTGATTCATGTCTTCCCTCGGAACTCCCAACTCAATAAAGCCAGTGGCGACAAAACGTACAGCCTGACCCAGAACTAAAGTCGATCTATTTTTTCTATATTTTATTTCCATCATGATTAATCTTCTAGCTAACATTCAATCAATGTACTTGAATATCACGACCCCTGTATTATGCAAACTCTGGCCTTCGAAATGTGCTCCTGGGGCTTTGAAACATCTCGGAGCAAATGGAGCGGGGTGACGGGTCGAAAACGGGGAAATTGTACCCTGCTTCCGAGTGGCTCTTTTCATCACATTCCCACTCTTTGAGCGAGCTTCTTCAAATCTCCACTGAAGCAGATAAGGTCGTTTCTTGCCCTCTGGACATCTCCATAAGGAAAGACTAAAGTATGAGATATAAGCTCCTCGAGATTAAACAGGAGGATGGCTTGAGTTAAAAGTCCGTTTAATGCAACTTTATTTGACGAGCATTATTTATTCCGGAGAAACTCTCGGTAGTGTTGTTGACGCCATCGACACGCCCTCGCACGCGTTCCAGGGAGAGACCAACTGACGAACATGTCGAGTTGATCAGCAGAGCCACCCCTTCCAGAAAGGATTACAATTGCGGCCTTAACGGTAATGCCAAGCCCAAAATGCGCGAGTAAGGCTATTTCCATTATTGGGAGTCATCTGTTTCATGTCTCATTGCAAGCTCTTCCCATGTCGACCCACCGAGCTACGCGGGACATCGGCATAAGATCTAGCGGAGATTTGGAGATTTTGAGCCAATGTTATGTTGGAGACATTCGACAT
The DNA here is from genome assembly GCA_014824405.1 of Fusarium sp. NRRL 66896. NCBI lineage: Eukaryota > Fungi > Ascomycota > Sordariomycetes > Hypocreales > Nectriaceae > Fusarium > Fusarium sp. NRRL 66896. Next base: position 24,534 of record JABEER010000373.1, on the reverse strand, counting down.
GTCCTGTGAGAGATTGCACCATCGCCTATGCGTTACATATATGGTTGAAAAACTAGACTAGACTGGCATATGCCAGACAATCTGTACCATTGCACCATTTAATCCTCAGCGCACGATATAAAACAATGGGCTTTACAAAAATGCCCGAACTACTTATATACCATGCTTGGCACACCGATAGGGTGTAGTTGACCGAGTACCGACACATTTCGCAACTCGGGCCTGGCAATATGGCAGACAAGAAGTCCACCACGATCGACGACCCCATCATTTTGGCGTCTGACTCCGATTACGACTACGGTTCAACACAAAAGCGCGCTTACTTCACCGGTGACACTTTTGTATCTGGAGGAGCTACAGAACTGTACAAGCCTATCCCAGAATATGAAGGCATTCATAGATATGACCCAACCGCCGAATGGACAGAGAAGGAGGAGAAGAAACTTGTCAGACGGGTAAGCTCCTGTTCCATTGGCAATTCGATCTCACACTAACCTGCTCTGTGCCTTAAAGTTAGACAAAAGAATCTGCTCCTGGGTTTGCCTCATGTTCTTTGCGCTCCAACTTGATCGTGGCAATATCTCACAGGCTCTGAGTGATGGAATGCTCGACGATCTTGGCCTCAACACCAATGACTACAACTATGGAATGATGATCTTTTACCTCTGCTTCTTGTCCGCCGAAGTGCCATCTCAAATGATCTCCAAGAAGCTCGGTCCTGATGTTTGGATCCCGATTCAGATGGTTACGTGGAGTATCATCGGCATCTGCCAAGGTTTCGTCCAAGACAAGCAAAGCTTCTATGCAACTCGCGCTCTGCTGGGACTCATCGAGGGAGGGTTCATTCCAGATGCGCTGCTTTACCTCTCGTACTTCTATACCAACAAGGAGCTTCCTATGCGCGTCGGCTTCTTCTACTGCGCTTCAAACGGCACTTTCATCGTCGCCGCATTTCTAGCATATGGTATTCTTCATATGCGCTCGGTCGGAGGTTGGGAAGGCTGGCGCTGGCTGTTTGTTCTCGAAGGAACATTGACTTTCTTCATCGGCGTGGTGTCTTGGTTCTACCTACCGCCTGGCCCAACCCAAACAGCTAGTTGGTTCCGAGGAAAAGATGGTTGGTTTACGGAAAGAGAAGAAGTCATCATGGTTAACCGTGTCTTGCGTGACGACCCGGGCAAGGTAAGTGAACCATGCACCTTACCGACTCTAGCAACACTGACATAGTGGTACAGGGAGGCATGCATAACCGTCAAGGCCTTACACTAAAGCTCCTCTGGGATGCACTCATGGACTACGACCTTTGGCCACTATATGCGATCAGCTGGACCATGCTAATCCCTACAAACCCCGTCACTGCCTATCTTACCCTCAACCTGAAGGCCTTAGGATTCGGCACCTTTGAGACGAATCTGTTAACCATTCCAGGATATGTTCTTTTCCTGGCACACTTAATCCTTATCTCTTGGTACTCAGAGAAGATTAACAACAGAATGGCTCTCTTGCTCTACTATTCTTTCTGGTGTTTTGTTTTGCTCTTGACACTCGAGCTGCTTCCCGCAAATGCTAGTCCTTGGGCGTGGTATTCAGCAACAATCTTGATGATTGGTTTCCCTTACATCCACTCAATCAACGGTATGAACTTCACTCTCTTTAGTTGTGTTCATTTACTGACAATTCTGCAGTGAGTTTGACGTCGCGAAACGCTGGTTCTGTCCGCACCAGAACAGTGGGCAGTGCTATGTACAACATGATCTGCCAGGCAAGCTCTGTAATCTCATCTCAGGTTAGTTGAAGACCACGTCCATCGCTATCTTAATCGTGGCTAACGATACGCACAGATCTATCGTGAAGATGATAAGCCTTTGTACCGACGAGGAAACAAAGTTCTCCTTGCACTTGTTGGCTGGAACGTGGTCATGACAATCTTCATCAAGGGCTACTACATGTGGCGAAATAAGACACGAGAACGCATTTGGAATGCCATGTCAGATGGAGAGAAGGACGAGTATCTTAGGACGACTAAGGACGAAGGCAACAAGAGGCTGGACTTCAGGTTTGCTCATTAGTGTTCGATAATGCCACAATAGAATAGAACCAGGGCTATCGTTCTAGAGTACGAAATACGAAGTTTTGAAGTCATAACCTTAGCGATGTCAGCATCCGCCAATCTATGGGGACACAGTGAAATTGAACATCATATATCCAGCAAGAATTTCTGCAAGTATGAGCTTTGTAACTATCATTAGCCCAAGACCCAAGAATGGGAAAAAGAACACCACCAACACAAAGGGACGTTACCCCTGCACAGCAGAACGGCCATCGGACGGGAGTTCTTTCAAATTTTACTTATCAGCTCGAACAGAGATACGGGTGTCCAAATGTTGTGCTGTAGACACCTCAAATTGCGTGTTCTCACTTTTTGTTCGCCTGGGTTGAGCGCGGAAACCACGACTTACTCTTGTTTAACATCCTTCTTTGTTGTCGGCGAGCACATAGACACAAAGGAACAAGCTGAACAGCTCATACGGAACTTGTGAACAAGGCGGGTGAGATCTCCATACATGGCATCACACCACAGCAAGTTCTTGCTATAATAAGAGAACGAGATTCGCTTGTCTATTACCCAAATCGACTCACCTCAGCTCTTCGGCATTAACCCTTCCAGCTACCACCGCCTCATCCATTCTAACAACTTCACATCCAACGCTAAAATGGAGTCTATTTCGAACAAGTTTGACTACAACAGAGGAGCCATCATTCTTGATGCGTTATCGATTGTGACGAACCATCATCAACAAGAGCTGTTGCCCGCTGACAGAGACGCCCTGTACCAAGCGGTTGATGACATCGTGTTCGCTCTTGGCGGGTCAGAGGGCTTGACCTTCGTGGAGTTTGAGATCCTGGTTGCGTACGCCGCTCGGATCGACCCAGGAGAGCAGCTCGGTTTCCTCGACAATCTAGTTGACATTATTCGGGCTTCTCGTGTCATTGAATGCTTCACTGAGTACGACCAGGAGTTTCTGAATTTTGTGATGACTCCTGAGGGTGAATTTGATGAAAGGCGCTTTCGCAGTACCTTGGAAGATATGTCAATGCTGAGGCTTGAGTCTGAACCCCCTGTCCATCTCCCTGTCAGTTCTTGGGATGGCCTTTCTTCGGGTGATAACTTTTAAGATGCGTTTTAGTATTGGACGGCATAAGTTGGAGAATAGGTGGATAACAAGGGAAGTTTGTATGTATGATTGGCCTTTTCTTCCTACAGAATTTGTCAGCAGACTTGAAAATAAGTTGATTCGAATCCTTTTATTTATTACTGACCCTTATGCAATTGTGGCCTTTGTACTTTGTGAAACGTGTGGCAGCTGCTCTGATTGTCGATGGGCTTAATGACAGGGAGGAGACCCGATGCGCCCTTACAACACCGTCTCGTACCAGTCATTTCAAAGCTTGAATCAATAATCAGAATTGCAACCGAAACTTCATACATAGAAGAAAGAATATGTAGCTTCTGCTGTGTGCTCGGAACTGTTGGTGGCGTCGTTTCAGCAACCGAAAACAGCCGGACCAAAAACATCGTGCCAACCTCATGTACATGTCTGCATTTAGCTAGCATCGAATTCAATCGTGCCACATGACTTCGATGCATGAATAATCAGTGTAATCCAATTCGCTACATACCCTCTGCGATTGCCTATGGCACAAGACGCAAACGGGATGAATGGGAGCCATGTCTCGGATGGTAGCAGCTGGGGAACCAATGCCTCAAAGCAGTTCAGTATTCCCTCGACGACTGTACGTGATACAGTGAGTTGTATGAAGATGTTTATAAGTATTGGGCTCCCCAATATCTACGTTCCGCTCATTCCATCGCTCTTTATTTCCGTTCCCTTATATATGTGTCGGCTTTGACTCGTCACTAACATCAATTTCATGTCAGGATGAGGCCCACCTTCGCTTTCTTTGTTGTACTTACGGGAATAGTCTCTGCACGTTTGTACAAGCGCGATGAATGCGCAACTGCCTGCACTGATGCATATAATTCATGCCGAGTTGAACCGGATGCCAGCCAAGCCTTCTGTGCGGAGGACTATGCAAGATGTCTCGGATTCAACCCATTCTTGGGTTCGAACTCAATCACAGCTCCGACAGCTTGTTCCAGAGGTGCCACGGGTGCTCTGAGTACAGCTGCTGCGGAGTCGGCCACTACTATCAACACGCGCTCGAGCGCTTCCAGCTCTTCAGCACCCGGATATGGCAGGAGCTCATCTTCTCCTGTCGGCGCTGACACCACGACTCCCGCAGTTAGTACAGATACCAGTATACCTGAAACATACGACTGCGTTACCGAGTGTAACGATGACTATAACACCTGTCGCACCGCCCCGGATGCCAATATGGCTAGCTGTGCTGCGCAGTACGCCCAATGTCTCGGTCACAACCCTTTCAACGGAGGTGGTTCGCTGGTTACCCCAACTGCTTGCTCTGTACCTGCTTCTGTCACCATTCAAGTTACTCAGTCAAGCTCGAGTTCGCAGCAGTCAGAAATGGCTTCACAACCTGAAGCCCCTCAGCCTGGCACAACAGTTGGACTAGCGACGTCCTTCCAACGACCAACAGCCACCTGTGATGCTGATACTTGTATGGATGGTACTGCAACTGATGGCGGAGCTCCAGGAATGGCGACTGAGCCCCCGGTCATTGTCGACGCGGGCGGAAAGGTCAACCCTTTAATAGGCCTTGCAGCCTTGGCAATTGCTGTCGCACTTTAGGGCTTGGCTGAAAAAGCTATCCGACATAGACCGCAGTATTGTTTTCATAAGAGCTATCAAATGCACGAGATACATGTATATAGCTCTCCGTTTCCACTGCGCAGCAGGACCTGTTCCAGCATGTAAATCATATTCGTGCGACTTGCCAACCCTTCTTCTCCCAAACCTCTCGCAGTGGAGCCCATTTCGGCTTATGAATTTCGAGCAGGATTGCATTGCACCCCTTGGGGGAAAGGTTCTTGGGTGGGAGCGACGACATCTTCGTGATGACATATTCCACATAGTAACACTCATCCGCTGTCCATGGGTGCTTTCTTCTCTTGCAAGGGCACCCAGGGGGAGAGAGATGTTCGCGGAATGTCGAATACTTTTATCATGAGTCTTCAGCGTTTCTGAGCCGACGTTGTTGGATAAGGAATTCCGATAGAAAGACTCAGCGATTTCTTCGAATATAAGGGGAGTCTGGCCCGGGCGATGGGATCTGGACTATGCAATCAGTGACCGACAAGCCCATCGCTCGTCAGTGTGAAGGGCGACCGCTCTGATAAATTCGGCAATTGTGTAGTCGCCGCTCACATACACGCAACCATAGTCTTTTGCCCGAGAGAAATGCTTTCTCCACTTGAAGTACCAAGTGGCTGGATTGACACTCGCCATCTTTGGCTTCATCTATCACACGTTGGTATGCGTCGAGTATGCCCATTTGAAAACGTGAACCTGTCAGACCGACCTCGCTCTAAGCGTTTTCAACAATTGATGTGTTGTATATCTGGGCTCGTCTTTAGTAATTTTCACAATGATACTCTCGTAGATGTCTGAATGTACTGATGATAGGATCAAGTCGTGCACTTCCTGTTCGTTCTGCGCTCTCTGTTGGTAGGATGCAAGCTCAATTTCGGCTTCTCGACACAGTGAAAAGTGGAGTAGTATGAAACTTTCCTCAGAAAGTACTGGCCTGCTTTCAGCGCGTGCTTCCTGGTTCAGGCGAGCCTTCAAATTTGTGTATGATTCGACCTTGCGAGGTTGCAGTCTGTCGTCATCTTGTTCTGGCTGGTCGGGGTCTACCGTGTTCCATATCTGAAAGCCTTTGGCGATGCTTCGCAGCTCAAAGAACCAATCGATCCATTGTTCCTGCGACTCGAGCTTTACAATTCTTGGTGGTTGGGAAGTTTTCACTTGTTTGTGAGGGGCCATTATCTTCGTTGCTGCTGGTCGCTTGATAGAAAGATACGGCAAGTTTGTTTTGTTTTGATGTTTGGGTGAAAGCTGTCTTCAGAATTGGACTACTAACAATTTAGAGATGGCTTCAGTGAATCGTCGCTACCATGAGATGAACGGAGAATTACTTAGATACCGTACTTTGTGCTGCTTCATCGGCTGGAAATCATCGTATATTTTGACGAAGAAATGAATTTACGAGCTGCCACATTGTCTTCGTTTGTATTGAATGTCCCCTTACTCAGTCGCTGGCGCAACTAAATACCATTAATCAGCATGTGGAGACAATCAGCGCGGAAGACTAACCGTAACGAGCAGCATCCCATCCGCAATCTGATCTATAAGCAGGCTTCGCCATCCGCAAACAACCATGTGTTTACTGTGAACACCAGAAAATTTCCGAAGTCTTTCTCCGTTAACCCAATCATGAGCCGCCTAGGCTTGACCCGATATGGGGTGAAAGCCTGCAAGGCATGCCAGTTATCCAAGAGGAAGTGCACGAAGCAGCAGCCCAAGTGCCGCCGTTGTGACCTTCGGGTCTTGGATTGTCTCTATGAGCCTTTACCTAACACCTTTGTCTATCAAGCTACACAGAATTATGGGGGACAAGCTTCTCCGGCGGGCGTCTTCCCGGGAGCAGAGTCGTTGCAGCCTGGACAAGGTGGCAGTTCGTTTGAGCTGGTAGACATAGAAGTGGATAATCATGTGCACCACCAAAACACTCCTGGGACTATCTCGTTGGAAGATCTGAAGGTGGCTTGGTTTCTCGATCCAGACTCTTGGAGGACAGTTCCGATTCAAGAGTCGAATCGGGCGCATCTCACGACTGACATGATTCGGGGACTTTTATACCAGACAAGAGATTGGCTGAGCGACTGGATCCGAACCGGAAGCAACGTGTTTATACATCACGAACTATACAGAAATTGTCTTCCCGACTGCATTGGCGATGCCTTCACAACACTGTCTTCATATTTGTCAAGAACACCGGAGACCAATGAGATGGTGCTTCGGATCGTAGAGCAGAAGGCTGAGAAGTTATTGGAATATGAAGGCAGCAGAAGCACCGAAAGAAGTATCCTGGAAAGCCTAAGCCGTGTCCAAACACTTCTGACTTATTGCACGATCCGCCTGTTGGACGGTGATCTGCGTCAACGTCACAGGGCTGAGCAGCATCTTGAGACTTTACAAGATTGGACGAAGGAAATGATGTCTGGCGCTTTTCAGGCAACAGCTAGTGGGGCTATCATCACGGAGAACCATCTCACAAACCGAGGTCCTCAATATTTCACATTACCACTGCTTCTGGGCCAGTTCTCTCCTGAACAGCTACTCTGGCATTCATGGATTCTGTCAGAGTCCGTTCGGAGAACCTGGTGTGTATCCATGGGCCTGCAATCGGGATATGAGCTGTTGAAAACCGAATCTGGACCTTGTTATGGAACCTTGCCTATCACCACGAGAAAGGGGCTCTGGGAAGCGAAGTCGGCATTCACTTGGACAAAGAGGTGTGCAGAAAGTAACATAGGCTTTATGTGCAGGAACGACCATGATAAGGCAATGGCGGATATGTCTCCCAGCGACATTGATGAGTTTGCGCTATGTATGATGGAACTAGATATTGGTCCTGATAGGATGGAAAGGTGGAAGTCGGAACGATCTGGGTGAGATGAGCAGAACACAGAAACTTTGGACCAGCGTTTCGCCAAGCCTTAATGCATAAGCAGGGTAGTGGAGGAAAAATATGGTGATTTAAGTTCAGGGGATCGTTCTGCTCTGGATTGCGGGTTGCTTTGTTATCACGCCCCGCACACCCGCAACTTTCCGCTGGCTGAGTAAACAACAAGAAGGGAATGCATCTATGCGGAATCAAGTATTTAAACACAAGGACCCCGTTCGTGTTCAGTCCCAACTACATACTTTCATCCCAATAACAATATTTCACCTCCTCATCCCCAGAACAGCCCATCATGGCAAGACAATGGATTCTTAATGACCAGCAGGGTTTTGAGACGTCGCTCAAGTACGAAGACAATGTGCCCATTCCATCTCAAGATGAACTCGGTCCAACTGAGGTTCTAGTCAAACTCCATGCAGCCAGTCTCAACTATCGAGACCTCGTCATTGCTATATCAGCTGTAGGTGTCTAAATGCCGAGAGACGTCGACATTAACTGAAAAGGTCTAGCAATTCGGCCCCATCACCCCACCCATGGTCCCTCTATGTGACGGAGCGGGCTCAGTTGAAGCTGTTGGATCTTCTGTCGAAGACTACAAGCCTGGTGATCGTGTCATCACTTTTCCTGCACCGGACGTGGTGGTGGAAAGAGGAAGCGACGCCGATGTCAACATGTCTGATGTACCAACCATGCTCGGTCTAGGTACCAAAGGAACTCTTCGAACTCATGGAGTATTCTCGGAAGGGGCTCTTGTTCATGCGCCGGACTCTCTTGACTGGCTTCAAGCTGCTACTCTCCCCGTCACCTGGCTCACAGCTTGGAATGCCCTCTCGGAACTGAGCAAAGACCAGATTGGACCGCACACCTGGGTCTTGGTTCAGGGAACTGGAGGCGTCAGTGTGGCAATGCTGCAGCTCGCATCGTCTCTTGGGCTCACCGTCGTGGCGACTACCTCGACTCAAGAGAAAGCGGAGAAGTTGAAAAGGCTTGGTGCAACTCACGTTGTCAACTATCGCGAAAACCCTACTGGCTGGGGCAAGGAAGCTCGAGCTTTGACACCTAATGGAGCAGGCTTCGATATGATCGTCGACATCGGCGGTAACGAAACCCTCAAACAGTCACTGGAAGCAGTGCGCCCTTATGGCTCTATCCAGATCGTTGGTGCTGTTGCGCAAGACACTGAGGTCGTTCCTTTGATGGGTGCTCTCATGTTCACGTGCACTGTTCGTGGGTTTCTCATGGGAAGCCAGAATCAGTACAAGGGGCTTGTGCGATACATTGATGAGAGGAAGCTTAAACCTGTATATGATGATACGGTCTTTGAGCTGGCAGATGCCAAGGAGGCTTACAGAAGGCTGAAGGAGCAGAAGCACTTCGCCAAGCTCGTGATCCGCATCGACCATGACTAGACCCGTCGCTGGGAGAACAAACTTCAGCTTTCAGAAGTATTAGGTTAGGAAGTTTTCTGGAGTTACAATTATATATCTAGAATTATGCCTATAATTACTGAATTCTATGAGAGTTGTCGTTCCATCAGTGGTCATTATCGGGGTATGACCCTCACGCGTTATATTACGCATCGGCGCGCACAAGTTCAATCCGGACACAATGATAAAGGCGCATGTCATGTCGCTCACGTGAAAGAATGAGTTACATTTTAGGTTCGATGCTCAATTGAGTTGTATCAACGATGACTATTTTGAGTCCTCATGAGTTGGAGGATGCGTTGTATGTTGTATCATCATCTCTGTTGCCCTCCAACATGAACGATGTTTTCTGTCTATCTCCTTGATAGCAGGAAGGAGGTTCGTTTACTCACAATCGGGAAATACCATTGATGGGAGCCTCATCTCAATGCAAAGGACCAGTCTCACTCAAGCACGCGACAATAGCCGCAATAGCAGCCAAAGTCCCATCCGGGTTCTTCACCCGCACCGTATGCAGTCCCAGCTCCTTGGCAGGATAGTCATTTCCACCCGGAAAGATTGCATCTCCAATAAACATAATCTGCTTCAGCGGAATCCCACTCGCCGCCGAGAGCTTCTTCAACCCACAGCCCTTATCAACACCCTTCTGTGTGATGTCGATAGAAGTCGCTCCACCCATGTTGATAGATAAATCCGGAAGTCGCTTGTACAAATCTGCTTGGATAATCTTTCGCTTCTCAAAGTCAGGATCCCAAACTTCCTTCGCGGACGGGGGCGCTTGTTGGCCGAGAGCAGAAAAGGTGATTTGGCTGCCCCGATCTTCAATGCGCTCACCCCAAGTCTGCTCTGGCTGAAAACCCGTTGCGTCGAGAGCAGCGTTGAAAGCTTCAATGATATTCTTCCTCTGCTCCTCGCTAAAGAGCTCCGCATATTCCACCTTCCACTCATCGCCCTTGTGCGTGTAGAGTTTTGTGCCGGTGGTGGGCATGAGCCAGAGTTTGGAGAGATCAGCTCGTGCGGGAAGACGACTTGCGACTTGATTCTGAAACTGAGGCCAATCGCCACCTGAAATGACTGCGACGTGTGCGACGCTCAAAAGATCGGTGAGAGCTTCGCCCATTGAATCGAGAATTGCCTGCTTGCTCTCTGCGAGAGTGCCATCGAGGTCGAATGCGACGAGTTTGATCATTTTGTTGGATATTGAGATGTTTGGTGAGCGGTGAATGACGAGTGAGGGGTTGTTGTTAGATAAGAATTGACACGGTGTTGTGAGACTGTAAGATGAAGGAACACGCGTACTCTTTTGGGGTTCGCTGTATGACTAAGGGTAGCAACCACGTTCCTCAGAGATCAACACCTGCTATCAACAAGATAACAAGCTCCTCTAAAAGAATTGAGATTAGGCTTTTTAAGCCTTACATAATGCCGATAATGTATGTTTAATTTTCCTATGTCCCGTAGAAAGTCCGTCTCATCCTAACTTCGTTACGTTTCTGCGCAGCTACAGATAGATACTCCCCATCCTTTTTATCACATCTTCTCGAAAAGACAAAGGTCCCAAGTTTTGAAACCCACAAGCAGCCAAGCAAGAATTCACTATCAAGCCATCGATAATGGCTATGCCTCTCACTCCTGCACCTTTTGTCGAACAGTCGCATCAAACTCAAGAATAAAATCGTCAAACGAATTCCCCTCATCATCTCTGGCATCAGTCACCATCCGAATAGTACAAGCGATCTTCTTCTCATCCGAAGCCTTCTTCGAATGATAATTTCTCCGATAAACCTCACGAAACTTGGCATCCGCTTCATTAAGTGCTTTCTTCACATCCTCAGCGTACTCCTCAAAGCTAGAAAACTCACGGCAGGCTTTATCATAGGCAGCGCGGGTAACAATTTGGTCTTTGTCGGCGTCTTCTACAGCCTTCTCTAGATTCTTTATAGCGCTGGCGACGCTGCTAAGCCCAAGGTTCTGCACGCATTCCAGCGCTTCGATGGTCTTTGCGTAATGGGCGCATGCCTTTTCGGATCTCTTCAAAGCGGCGGAAATGGCTTCTTGTTTTTGCTCCCGGTTCTTGACCATTCCGTAGTTTGCGCTATCAGCTTCCAGTAAGGCTTGTCTCGCACGCTTGAGTTCGGCGTCGAGCTCTGCCAGTCTTTGTTCGATTCCTGGTTGTTGCTTATGCGCTATGGAGGATAAGCTCTTGCGGATCCGATCGCCGATTTGTTGATCTGTCATGCCGAGAGATGCAACATCGATCTTTCGAGGTGGAGTTGCGGGAGAACGCCCTGAACCGTTCTGAGCAAGTGATGCAGAAGCGGTGCCAGGATTTGCCTCTTCTGCATCCTGGAATAGCGTTGATAAACCGTTGCGTTTCTCGTGCTCCGCAGCGGTTTCAAGAAGCTGGGAATCTGGGTCTGGGGAAGGCTCGTCCCAGTGGCTTCGCTCGGGCTCACTCTGATTGTCATTTGGCTCTTCTTTCGTATCGAGGCACTGGTCTTCGGCTTCATTAAGGTTGCTTTCGTCATCTGAGCTGATGACCACAGTATCTGCAGGTTTGCGCTTGTGTACCGGAGTCTTAGGGCTTTCGCGAGGTGTTATTGTCGAAGCCTCTCCTCTCTGTCGCTTCGAAGAACGCGTTGCTCGTGCAGGCGGGTTTGAATCCTCAGCTCTGACTCGTTTGGCAGCAGGTTTACGCGCCGGAGGCTTGCTGCCTGCTATGGGTGATATCGTTCTCGTAACCATTGGCGTTTTCAAGTCAGATTCGGGCCGTGAGTCTGCCTTCTTCAATAGAGCCAAAGCACCTCTGATGTCGGTTATTGTGATGGTTATTGGCTTGCCAATATCTTTTCGCTGGGCAACTTCCGGGGGCGAGGCGCATGAGACCCCAAGATAAGAGATGAACGTTTTGAGTCAGGTCGGAGAGATATTGAGGGGTTGTGCATGGTATAGGCGGCAGGCTGAGACGTGAGTGCGTTATCACGTTGGTTGCTGGTTACACGAAAAAAAGAAAAAAAAGTCGAGGACCAAGGTAAACAAGGAATTGAACAAGCTTGACATTTCTTACTAAAACATTAATTGACACACTATATGGTTTCTATAAGTCAATTAAAGATGTCTTCAGCTTACTACGCTACCGCTTAACGTGCATGTAGTATTAAACGATCATCAAGCACGAGACATTCCTTGCCTTGCGAGGGAAAGGGGACTACTGAAGCTGAAACTCTATGACCGAAGGTCGGAAAACAACGGGGCTACAGTGAGGATCACCCACTGAAACCGCTAGAAATCATGCAGCTTCCCCCTGTAACGGTCACTTTCACCAGTGAAATGTCTAATCACACCGAATCACACTCTAGTCTGGCCACCAAGACGCATCGCTGTGCGTCTTATCCAAACAACAAACAACACAAAAGGGTTGACGAACCACGCAATGACAAATCATCAAAGATTGTTCATGTTAGACATAATTAGCATTCGCTTCTTCCTCATGCTACTTCGGTTCTGAAAAAGAGTCGCGATATGTCATCATGATTGCGTGAGAGATAACAAGTGCTGAATTGTGGTGTTTGCCAAGGAGGCATTCTAACTTCATTTCGACCGTGAGCCTGGGCTATTTTCCAGTGCTTACGATTAATCAGACGAGCGAGATTTGGTACTCTGAACATAGATCAAGGCAATACAGACTAAGATAAAGCTGACATATGTATCAGGGAATCATCATTGATATGACATCTATCAGGGAGAGAACAAGAACCTTCACCAGGTTTACTAATGGATTGAAGGACATGTCTATGCTTTCGAGAAATACCCCTTTGCATTCGCGTCGCAAACGAACCTGATCGATTTGTCGGTGCGACCATAATCTCACGTAATACTGGAAGCGAGACCCACCATTAAAAATAGTCTGTTAGTGATACTTTATTTTTGCCCTGCTTTACGGTGCAAGTTGCAGGGGCTTCTTCAGTGTCTCCATCCTCTTCGTATAGATGATCTACATTACAGATCCGAAGGATGGCAATCATACGAGGATACACGAAAGGACTCACATGGGTCTTCCATGGCTTCCGTGGCGCTTTATATATTATGTCCCTTTCTCATAATACCCAGATATCTTCACCAACCTTACTACTTCAGCATCGTATCTGTCTGTATCTTTCAAGTTAATAGTCTAACATGCGACTTAGCACGCACCTTTTCAATGTGACCGCTGGCTTTGCTGCCATATCCACCGGGCTATTGATCCCATCAGTATCCTCGGGGTCTTATCACGTTGGTCTGAACATCAAAACTCTCACTGATGAAGCCAGATGGGATCCCTACGCTCCCAGCGCAAGTCCCGAGAAGCGTCGTGTTCTGGTCTCCGCTTTCATTCCCATCAATGCCCAGGATAAGTCTTGTCCGGATGGAGATGTCAATGTTTCATATATGCCTCCCAAAACTCAAGACGTATTCGGACGACAGGCTGAAGCCATGGGCTTGCCATCTGGAGTTTTTGAAGACTTGCAATTGAACCTTTGCCGACTCCCTGATATGAATCGTTCAGCAAAAGAGGCTGAGAAGAATGAAACCAGATTCACAGTCGTCATATTCTCCCCGGGTCGTGGCGTATCGAGACTCATGTACAGCGCCATGGCAAGGTCGGTAGCTAGCCACGGTTACGTCGTGGTCACAGTAGATCATGCTTACGACGCTTCGATCATTGAGTATCCAGATCGGAGTTCCACCACTGGCGTTGTCGGCGAAGGGAATCAGACCGTTCTGGAAACATCAGCGAAGGTGATTGACTGAAACTTTAGGTCTTGAAGTAATTACTAACTCGTATTGACATAGGTTCGCTCGCAAGACATTTCTTTCATCATTGATCAAATCCAAGACAATAGCACCGCAAAGGACTTGCTCGGCTTCACTGAAGTCGACCGCATCTTTGTCTTTGGTCATTCAATTGGAGGCGCGACTGCTGTGTCAACATTGTTCAACGACGACCGCATCCAGGGCGCTATCAATCTTGACGGCGACATGCTCGGCCCTGTCGTCAAAACTGGTCTTGACAAACCCCTCTTCCTCATTGGCAGGCCTCATTCTCGTGACCAAGGTCCGTCGTGGAACGAAACTTGGAAGAACCAGCGTGGACCAGGTTTGTTGCTTCAGATTGATGGCACAACGCATCAATCATTCTTGGACGCGCCGTTACTTGTCAGCTTGAGGGATATATCTGATGACTCGAAAGCCAAGGTGCAGGCTGCTTTAGGGACAATTGATGGTAGACGAATGGCATCTCTTGTAACTCAGCTGACCGTGGGGATTCTGGAGTATGTATTTCACGGTGCCGAGAACCGATTATGTCGTCTAGTTGGGGGCCAACCGGAAGTGACGGTTTTGGAGAACAAGGGAATCAGTTGTTCATGAGCATGCTCAGTTTCCCTCTAAACGAAGACGTTTCAAAGAGGACCAGCCGACTAAAAGCCAGTATTCAACAGAGTGATCAATCCTTGCTGCTCCAATATGCATGATCTTGATGTGATTTGTGACTCCGAAGCACCAATCTGAAAATGCACCAACGCCACGCATGTCATTCAGCAGCAGACTATTGAATTGGGGCTTACGTCAGAATATGAACGCTCAGGGCGTTATAAGGCGATATGATCGCTATCAATTTGAACCCTTTTAGGCAAAATCTCTTGCAACAGCAATTTAACTGGCAATAGAACATGGCTCCTACAATCTTCATCGTTCCCGGCTTCTATGAAGGCCCCAAGGTCTTCCAGCCTCTGGCCGACACCCTCAATGGACGAGGCTTCAAAACAGTAATCACGACGATTTATAGCACTGGAAAGACTCCTCCGGACCGTCCGACTATGGATGATGACATTGCGAACATCGCCAAAGACCTTGCCCCTGTCGTTGAAGAAGCAGGTGATGAAGGTGGCGTTGCAGTCATGCACTCAGCTGGAGGCTTCATTGGCAGCGGTGCCCTCAAAGACCTGACTTCTAAAGCCAGGCAGGATACCGAAAAGACTAGAGGTGTGAAGAAGGTCATCTTCATCACAGCTGGGGTTGCACCCGAGGGCTATGAACAAGGGCCAATGGAGTTCTTTGACTACCACGTAAGATCCTCGACTCTCATGCATATCGCCCGGTTTCTAACCACCCGCCAGGAGTCAAATGGTACGCAATCATGCAAAGACCCCAGAAACCTGCTTTACAGCGACTTCTCAGACGATGAGGCCAACAAGTGGCTTCCAGGTCTTCAACATTAAGCTGGCAGAGGATGGGCGACCAAGCTTCAGTACTGCGGTTGGAGAGAGGTACCAAGTGTCTACATCATCTGCGAGGGGGACAAAATGTTACCTGTTGAGCTGCAGGAACAGTTCGCGGGCCTGGCGGGTAGTGAGATCGACAGGGTTGGTGCTGGACATATGGTGCAGTTGAGTCAGACTGAAAAGGTGGCGGGCATCATCGCTTCACACGCGGATTAAGATGGCCAACACATCATGTTGGAGGTAGCAGGTGGTAGAGAGGACAACGACAACAAATTTTGTATTTCCCTAATCTCAGTCTGTTAGATGAACTTTGCGAACATTGGGTGATCAAATAAGTTCTTGTCAAAGGTAGCAATCCATTTGCTAAAATTGTCCAACTCACCATCTTATAGTGCTCCCGTTCGCCCCGACCATTCATCTCGACAGTCCTCTAACTTAGCAGAGTCTTCACAGTGGGAGGGCCAATATCATTGCTTCATCACTATACTCAAGACTAAAAGGTCGAGTAGTGGCCAGTAGACCTGGATATCAGTTCATTCGCGTTTTTCCTTTACTGATCTCCATTCTGTCATCAGACTCCCAACTAGCGCGACTGAAGCCAACCCAACCACAAGATACCATGTCTGCCCGAGACTTTTGTCAATTGCAATTAGCACCTGTCTTATCGCGGATTCTGGTACATTGACAGCCATCTCGGTAAGACCGCTGTTGCTGATGTGCGTCCCATTCAGCCCCGGCACGATGCCATCAAGGTTATCAGAAAGCCGGTTTGTGAAGAGCACCTGCGCAATGGGAACAGACAGAGCTGGACCAAATGATTGAGCAAACAACATAATGGATAAGCCAAGCGGGACGTCTTCAGCTGGGAGAACTGTCTGCACAGCTGTTTGAGGGCCAATGAACCCAATGCCGTAGGCCAAACCTGAAAGTGCCGTGTAAGCAATGAGCTTTTCAAAACTGGTATCAATTTTAAATGTAGTGATGAGGCCTGCAGCAATTGGCATGATGGTGGATGCGAAGAGCATGAAAGGCGTGTAGTAACCGAATACACTGGTCCCAGCTCCATGGATGAGTGAACCGACTGTTGCCGCGATGATGATAGGCAACATCATGTAGCCGCTCTTGACGGGCGTGTATCCACGGACGAGTTGATAGTAGGTAGGTAGGTAGTATTCTAGTACAACGCCTGTGCTGTTGACGCAGAATATGAAGATGAAACCCGCGATTATGCAGCGATGCTTCATGATGCGAGGCGGAAGTGCAGCAGTATCGCCTCGGCGGATCTGGTTCCAGACGAACAAACCAAGAAGAACAGCGAATATGACGAGAGGTCCGACCACCTGGCCGCGACTCCATGGGTGTATAGTGCCAGCCCATGAAAGGGCGAGAAAGAGGCTTGTGAGCGCTGGGAGAAGAAGCATGTTGCTAACAAGGTCGAGCTGAGCAACCTTGTGCATAAACGTCATTTCAGCAACAGCGCTAGGTTTCTGGTCATCCGATAGACAAAACATGGTAAGAAGTAGAGTGACTGCACCAGTAGGCACGCTGATGTAAAAGCACCATCGCCAGCTGAGAGTCTGAAGCGCACCGCCAAGTAACGGTGCAGCAATGGTAGCCAACCCCTCAGCAGCACCCAAGATTCCCAGAAATACAGGTCGTCGACGAAGAGGAGTAGACTGAACAATAATGATGAACGAGCCAGCGAACAGTCCTGCAGATCCCAGTCCAGCGACAGCTCTACCGACAACAAGCATCGTCGACGAAACAGCAGCGCCCGAGAGTACAGATCCAACTATGGAGATAACATTAGAGATGAGAAAGACGCGTTTGGTAGAGAAGAGCTTGTATGCTTTCCCGAAGATGAACTGGAATGCGCAAACGCAGAGTCTGAAGGCGGATGAGTACCAGCCGACGTGAGCGACGGTGTGAAAATGATCGGTGATGGCTGGGACTGCAGTGGCGACTATGTTCATGTCGATACTGGCAAGGATGAGGATGGAGACCACGGAGAGTATGGTCAGCCAGAATTTGATGCCCGTTGGGTACTCAGCGGCAGCTTGTTCACTTGGCTCCGCACCATTATCGCTCTCAGCAATGCTGTCGTGTTCTTGGTAAGCGGGTTCGGCATTGTCTTCCCGGCGAATCTGTTGCGATATAGTTCGTTCGAAAATGACAAGTTCTGCCATTGTTGTTGGGCGAGAGTTGGTAAGCAGAGTGAATGAGGGGCTCGGAGTTCGAAGAATGATCAACGGATCCCTGTCATGCACATCCTCCACCAATAAGAAGACTCTTCCTGCAGGGTTACTGTAGCTTGTACAGCAACTTTGAGAACTGAATTAAATAATGAGAAAGATGAACACAAGGACTCCCGCCTCGATAACTTGTACACAAATCAGTCCAGAACTGTTGATGAAAAGCCAATATTATGTATCAAGCTAAGGGAGGCAAGAAAAGTAAAGATATCTAGCCTAAAAAATTAAAAGGAGTGTCCTATGTAAATAATATGTAGTATAGGCAATTTGAAGCCTATCAGAAGAAGAAGGAATGTTTGATGCCAAGAATATGCAAATGCCCAAACCAGTAACCCAATGCCAAACTCCAAAACCCATCTAGATGTTTAATAACACTTTTACTCCTTGCCGGGGTACTTTCCAGGGTACCATTTTCCATCATCATAGCCAGTCTTGCCACCCTCATACTTGCCCTCGTGCCAGCTGCCATCGTCATTGCGCTTGGCCTTCTGGTCGGGGTGGTATTGACCGTCATCGAAGCCAGTGTCTCCGCCCTCATATTTGCCTTTGATATGTTAGTCTTGAAGTCTTGATAGCTTGGAGATGTTGTGGCTTACCAGCTTCCCACTTGCCATCGTCACGGCCAGTGTCACCGCCCTCGTATTTGCCCTCGTGCCAGCTTCCATCATCCTCACGCTTCTCCTTTCCACCGGGGTACTTTCCGGGATACCACTTTCCATCGTCATACTTAGTTTGGGGCTTTCCCTCATATTTGCCGGGATGCCAGCTTCCATCATCGTTGCGCTTGGCCTTTCCGCCAGGATACTTTCCAGGGTACCATTTGCCGTCATCGTACTTTGTCTGAGGCTTGCCCTCGTACTTTCCAGGGTGCCATGATCCGTCGTCGTTGCGCTTCTCCTTGCTGCCAGGGTATTTGCCGGGATACCATTTGCCGTCATCATACTTGGTCTGAGGCTTGCCTTCATATTTGCCCTCGTGCCAGCTACCGTCATCGTAGCGCTTAGCCTTCTTATCGTCCTTGCCAGGGTGGTATTGGCCGTCGTCAAAGCCGGTGCCGGGACCCTCATACTTGCCTGGTATTGATTAGTATTGTGAGTTGTTGGATAGGGCTTGAAGTCTTACCAGGAGCCCACTTGCCGTCGTCCTTTCCAGTATCACCGCCCTCGTATTTACCTGATGCTGTTAGTATGAAGCTGGATGATAGGATCAGTCAAACATACCAGGAGCCCATGAACCGTCATCGGCGGGCTTTGCAGTGGGAAGGGCCAGAGCCGTAGCGGCAAAGGCGAGAAGAGTGTATGAGTAGCGCATATTGACAGATGAAAGAGTATATGTAAAGAAGGGTTGTTAAGAAAATTGTGTTGAAGCGATTGAAGCTGTAGTAAAAGTGAAGCGACGGTGTTGTAGCGAAGGTAGTTGTGATTGTTGTAGAAGAGATGATGATGATGAGAATGATAAAATTTAATCGAATTGAGGGAACCAAACGTTGTTTATATACACAATCGTATGCTACTTGATTCAAGCTTTAGGAGCATCGCCCAGATCGTGGGCTCACCTCTAAAAGATGGTGGTGGCTGGCGCCATAGCGGGATACTTCACTCTAACACTCAAAATTAGCCTTTGGTAAGGCTGAGCTGGAGCTTGACAGACAGCATGGGTTCATGTCATGCCCTACGTCAATTAGCAAAGAGTTACTATTTTCGGGTGCCCCGAGCTTCCACGAGAACTTGGGAGCTGCTGCGCCTGATCACGCAAGGTTAAGATCAGCGCTAGCTGCTGCGCATTTGAAGCTATCCCCAAATTGTCAGGGCTGAGGCCTTGATCGTGGGTGGAGGGGGTCAGCCCCCAAGACAAGTTTATCCCGCAAGTTGTAACTGTCATATCCGAGAAACAGGGCTCTGGGGCTGAAGAGCTAGAGACGAGGTCAGCTGTGCCACTGCTTTTCTCACGAGGTCTGCGTTGTCAATCTAATCTTGGCTTGAGTAATGGAGGATGAAGGACTCGATCCTTCTCGTATCTTTTGCTGATCAGATTGCGAAAGTGTCTATGTTTGCATCCATATTTGCGTAATATGTTGGTCCCAAAGTGCAAATTTCAAGCCAAAGGTTCAGCTTTGCGGCAGGCTCTCAAATCTCACTAAGCCCAGCCGTTCAGTTGACGGATGCTCCAGCGAAGCCAAGAATAAGCCCAGCCCGCCTCTTGAACCGATGGCCTCGGCCCATTTTCTTTAGGTAAGCTTAAAAATAACCAATTGCACAGCCCAGCTCAAGTCTGACATGAGTAACCAGAAAACGATAATGCTCCGTCTGTATAGTCTTGGGAAACACAAGAGGCCTCGGGACTCGAGAATGGCGGAGGCGGTTGACAACCAACATCGGGATAAATGAGGGTGTAGAGAATCAAGACATGCAGAGGTGGTGCTATTGATACGAGATATTGCGTCGCGCACCTGATCATGTCGAGGACATGATCTGAAACTAACCTTGAAATAAGTCTATTTTTACACTATCGAGCAACCGTCTGATTAGATCTTGATTGGGTTTGGCTAGATGCCGCGGCAGGTCTTGAGCTTGTTAGCGATGGGTCCGTTATACACTTTGTCCCGCTCTTTAGTAACTTGACAGCCAAAAGTGAATCTTCCCTCAGCTGTCAGTGTCTCTTCCCCTCCATAGAGGATCGGCGGAAATGTCACCATCCATATGCAGGATTGACAGATCCTTGGTCCACACAGCTCTGAGCCTCAGCGTCACATGCCCCCAACTTGAGCTCGATGTAATGTACCATTGCTTACTACTACTTCTGCAGTCGGCTTGAAACGCGGGATAATTGCGTAACCCAGATTAGTCAAGTTTCTGGAGCTGAACATCGATGATGCTACGAAAGCTGGTGAGGCGCTGTTATAATGCAATCGTCTCTTGATGGATGTAAAGCCTTCTCTCTGAGAAAGGTGATTGAAAGCATGTGCAAAACAGCTGAGTCGCTCTGCCAGCAATCTCTATGAAAATTCAGTAGGTCAAGTGTTTCTCTAGTGCGTTGTCAGCTCGGTTTCCAGCGTCTTACTGTAAGCATAATCCTTCTTTTCGTATCCAAAGAACGTCATACGGCTGGTCTCGACATCATGTCAGCACGAACTTAATATCACGCCTCCCTAGAATATAAAAGACTCCGTAGGAACTAGGAAGAACTTTGTGTCAACAAATGTTTCCTTTTCCCAACAAACATTGACTAGGTGAGAAGTAACTGTACGCCACGAGATAAACTCCAGGCCGGCCAAAGATTAATAGTAAACACAGTACAAGTAGCACTTGCAAGATGAGAGTATGGAAATGCTCATGTTGCACAGGTATTTCGTTCAGTGCCTTTAAGGATTCAGTGACAAATGATGGGAATAATTCCATTCGACCTGCAGGTCTCTTTAATAACTGCTGGAAACGGTGTACAGTAACTGGGCGCGTTCTTGGAAGTTTTATCCATATGTTCTCGGGGGCACAACTTGAAACCCATAGAGCACCTACTGCCAAAAGCTCATTCAGACCCAAGTCTCCTTCACCCGGTACCCCGCAAAGATCTTGCTAACCTAAGTGTCCGACTAGGCTCTTTACTCGGTATCAGATCTTCCATTCTTGGGACGTTCCTCATCTCAGTCAGTTCTACTTATTTGCCGAATGTTCGCTTTTTCAACCACCTGTTCACCAATTCCAGAGCCTCCTTCGGCTTGCCCTGAGGAACCTATGAGGGCATGTTAGCATGAAGGTCCCTTTCCGCGTTAAAAATCTTACCATATGACCAGCACCATCAACCGTAACGAAGGAGAAAGTAGTCTTCTTATCGGTATCACCCATCTTGATCTTGACCTCCTTATACCACCCAATTTCTTCACCCCCCGCCCCCCAGGACTTTGGTCTCTGGGCAACATACTCCGGCTGTCCCTTCCAAGGCATACTGTTACTCCATCTCAGATTGCCGGCCGTGTTGCATGCAAGATCCAGGTTTCCTTGGTACATCAGCACATCAATATCATGGCTGAGTAAGTACAGAATCTGCGACTGAGTGCTGATTTCTTGATCATAACCCAAAGTGAATGCAATTGCAACGTCTTCTGAGGCAATGGAATAGTTCGTCACTGCACTGGGTACACCCAAGGCATCGAAGACTTTCGGGGAGTTGAGATACTTCTCTATCAGTGCTGCTTCCTTATAGCACATATCATCATGAGATTCACAGGGCGCGGTGATGTCGAATCTGTTCCTATTGCCGCCAGCTCCAGATTCATCGTCGTACCAACTAATGACTCCATCCCAGCAGACCTTCCAAGCAGCGCCGCAGATAGCATGGTCGGGATGCTCGTAGCATACGCGAGCAAGATCGAGGCAACGTGGAAGGTTCGCAGCCATAATATCACAGCGTGTGCTGTTGAAGATAGGCTTCTCAACACCGGGATTTGTGGTGCAAAGCGTTTCCCAGTATCCGAAATGGGTGTCCAAGGGTGAGACATAGCCGTTGCCGATCAAGACTGACTCAAGATTAACTTGGGGACGTTTGGGGTAGAGACTGTTCTGTGCAACAATTGTCGCTCCCAGGACGGGGATGTAGTGGCCCTAAAGAGTCAGTCATATCTTTTCAGCAGAGCGAGCTAGCTTACTTACTCCGTAACTCTCCCCGGAGATATGGAAGGGTCTGTCAGCAAGATCTGGAAAGACTTGGCTCACAAAAAGCTGCAGGAACTTATGCAAACTCTCAGCCGCGACGAACGAGTTTGACGGAATTGGCTCTCCATCATCCAAGTAAGAGAAACCAACACCAGCGGGCTGGTCTACAAAGATGTAGTTCGCATTCTCATTCCATCCATAAGGGTTATGGACCGTTCCATTACCGTGCTCATTGATCAAACAAGGTCCAAGCTCTTGAAGCAAACCCAGCATTGATGAACCGCCAGGACCTCCCGTCAACCAAAGTACGAGAGGATCAGTCTTTGGTGCATTCTTGCTCTCAAAGTACCAGAAGAAAAGGTGCTGATTGCCAACATCGAGCCAGCCTGTGTACTGCTTCACACGGGCGTCACATATGGAGTCGTCAACCTGCTCCCTAATGCGGATTGTATGCTCTGGGAATAATGAGCTTTGGTGGATTTGAAAGGTTGAGGCTTGCGGTGAGTCTAGGTCCTTGAGAGGGAATTGAGATGCAAAGGCCCCAAGTGAAGCCCCCGCTAGGAGCAATGCTGTTCTTAGAAAGCCCATCGCTGCGCTTGTCGGTTGGCAAATTCGATGGGGATGTCGAGTAAGGTTAGAAACGCCAGAGTTAAAGGTTATAATTCTGGTCAAATATGGTTATGTAATCCTCCTGAAGATGACGACAACGAGCTAACAAGGGTAAGTCGCAAAAGGTCTTGCAAAAGGCCCTGTCTCGACATATCTTTTACCCCGCTTCCACGGCATCTCAATCCGTTGATGACCAGCTCTAGTCTTGATAGGGAAGCTAACAGCACATTTCTGAAGTTTTCCACGTATCGATCAATTGAAGCCTGCGCGGCCTATCGCGCGTTCTGATAAGACGGATCAGAAATGACCCGTGTTTTGCAACGGCAAGGAACCAAACAGAGAGTTCGCAAATAACCTAAATTACCCGAACAATTTCCATGCTCAGGGAATCAAGACCTGGTGTCGCGGAATATTCATCACGATCCTCACATAATCTGTCATTTTCTCTCGCTACCCTCATCCAACGAGCCTTCGCAGCTCATCAACAAGGATCGATAGCTCAGTGGTACGAGCGAGGGATTGCAGATCCCTAGGTCGCGTGTTCGATCCACGCTCGGTCCTACAAGATTTCTTTTTGTGCATCACTTGTTATGTACAATGACTTTATTTTTATGTATATTAACTCTGTTTCCCATATACCAATCTACAAATGAGTAACCAGCATCGTTTTACTTCCTTTACTTCTGCTTCCAACAACCCTACTCGGCCTCGAAAAGACACTCCAAGTATAACAACTAGCAAAACTACACGCATACCACTACCGCTCTACCTCTTGAGGATCAGGCCAATCAAAATAGCTGAAGAGAAGGTCCTTGATGAAGTCGGGGCACTGTTCAGCCAGGCCGTCGTACCATTCTCTTGACTCCATCGCCTCCTTTCTTCCACGGATCGGGCACCTCATGAACTTCACGACCTGTTCCCGGAGTTCTTTTCGGTGCTCTGGGGTAGAGCTATTGACCTGAGGGATCAAAGGGAGAATTTCTTCAAAGGAACCTATGGCAGCGATACCGATACGAAATTGCCCCGCTGCATATTGAGCAAGTGGTTCGATGTCGTACATGTCACCCAGTGCGAACATGGCGATGTGGTCGGTGAGAGTTGGAACCTTGGAAAATTCCGTCTGGTAAGTTCCCATGTAAAGGAAGTCGATCAACCATTGTACATTGTCCACAGAACAATCTGACAGGTCATATTCGTTTGTGGAAGACTCCTGCATAATGTTAGTTGCAGTCGTGAGTGTTGACCAAGAGACTTACCTTGAACGGCCTGGTGCATGCCATATGGAAGACGCTTGATTGACTGCAGACGATGACCTTATGGACCGGGAATCGGGCGGCTTTGCAGATGAAGGTAAAGTCAGTGAACTCGTGGTTCTGTCTGGCTCTGTAGATAAGCATTAGTGGGTTTTTCTGGGAGATGGGAGTGAAAGGAGATTCATACCGCCAGAGGCTCTCTCGAACGCTTCCACTTCGATATCCGTCCATCTTGAATGAAGTTTTGGTGATTACTAGATAAGTTGTAGATATATTTCAGGAGCCAAGTTGAATTCCATGAAAGAATGAAGGGAAAAGCGATACTTATATTCACAAGAGAACAAACAGAGCTTGCAGGCAGCAAACTGAGCTGGTCATGTTGACGAAGCATATCTTGTAGAAACTTTCTATAG
>JABEER010000372.1:0-64630 GCA_014824405.1 Fusarium sp. NRRL 66896 | reverse complement strand
GCCTCCGCCTCCTCCACCATCACCACCGCTGCTTCCACCACTATCTCCTCCTCCGCTTCCTCCACCCGAATCACTACTACAGCCTCCTCCACTACTGCTGCCTCCATGATCTCCATGACCTCCATAGCCATGACCACCACTGCCTGAACCATCTTCTACTCCTCCCCATCCCCAATGGCCTCTATCCCTGTGCCCATGACTGTGACTGTTGCCGACTGTGTCATCCGAGACCCCACCATACATGTTTCCAACAGGATAGTTTCCACCATCAGTGGTAGGTGGGACATGATATCTTCCCCATGGAGGTCCAGCAGAGCCCGCCTTATTTGCAGGTGTCTTCTGTATATGTGCTGGGGCCGTATAGGCGCGTCTTGGTATAGGTTCGTCAGGTGTTGGCTTTGACTTTTCAGTGTCTTTCTGCTTCTTTCGTCTTGGGAAATATTTGGTAAAAAGATCTTTAGGAGACATTGTGGTGGAATTGTGGTTATTGAGAATCAAGATATTGTGTGAATTTGAGCGTGATGTTGGTCCTTTATATCTGTCAAGACTCACTTACAAAACTGCCTTGGCTGTGTTGGTGCTAACTGAAATGGTATCTGTGGTGCCATCGTCTTCATCTTCAGCCAAGTCGGGCGTCTTGCAGCCCACCTGACTCGGCCGAAACCGAACCGTCTTACGAGCTTCGAATATTCTAACCAAATAGAGAAAGTAGCTTAAACAGAGCTCATGGTACTTTTACAGTATTAACGTCTGAACTTTAAAAGTCGGTAGAGTATGACACGCGCGATAGGGTGAGATGAAGCTTATCCTCGTAATTTATGTGAGCGCCGATGTCGCTAGTTCACGGTTGCGCTATGAAAGAACTTATGGGAGCCCAGAGTCATAGTTAGCAGAATAGAAAACTCTCCGTCCGTTGTCCCATAGTCAAGCCCAAAAGGGCTCCACATTCGAGACACTGAGGGCCGTAGAGCATGGGTACAGTCACCTCTCCCCACTTCTAACTGCCCGGCTGATATCGACTTCTTACTCAGCCCCAGCGGCCTTGACAAGCCAGACAAAGCTGTCTAGTTTGGAAGAATGACGACACTTGATAGCTTCTTGGTAGTGAGGCTGATTTCGCAGATGGCGTAATGTGAAGAAAGTGGTCTGTATGGCTCAGGGTAGCTTAGCAGTTTCGTTCATTGCCTTGATATCAGACGGTATAAGAGGTACCCCAATTGTGATACAAAGAACTCGAGTCTCTTATAACACCTGGTTCATACAAGATGATAATGTTCTATTCATAATCATCGACCTTATCGTTGGCCTTATAATTTCCTTTTATCACAATTAATCTGGTCTTTGTTGGGCTTCAGCCCTTCAATGTCATTCTATTGATACTGGTGGATATTATTTACTGCTGTCATGTTGTTAAGAATGCACTTGGCAGGGGCATTGGCTGGCTTGGGTGGATAAACAGAGCCTACCAGCTTAAGATGCATTTAACGAATTACAGAAGGTGTTGCCGGCATCTGTTTCCGCATAAGAACAAAAACACGGGCTGTAATTGGAAAGCGCCTTACACAGCCTGATCTGAACAGGATAGGACCTTTAGCTGAAAGTACTCCTTCGCACACTTCAATCTCACCTCAACATCCAAGTCTACAGCGACACCATAACAAAAATGAGCACTTTATCGATACTGAATCTATCAAGCATAGTTTTCCGTTATTCTGGCCTTGTCGGAAACCTCGTGGCTATCTCTTCAGCAGCCCATGTTCCGCCAGGAAGTCCCCCCTTGCGGTACATATATGATCAGCTTCTTGCCATCCAGTCGGAACTACAAGATGGACTCCTTTCTTTACAGAAGCAAAGAATCACACTGGTTGATAAAAACCTCACTGCGATCCTGAATTGCGCGAGGGCGTGTGCAAGAGACTGTGACACTCTTCTCAAGGCTGCCAAAACAAATCTCGAGAGAGACACTCAACATGGGCAAGGGGGACAGTTTCTGCAGTTAGTTGATCAGATGTTCGTGCCTTTGTATTTTGAGAATCTCCAAGACGCGATAAATGAGTATACGCGCCCCAGTACTCATCATTTGGCCAAGTGAGTCAAATAAGTGTTGATTCTGTTAATCCATACTGACCTTAATAGCAACATCATACGGCATGTGCATGGCCAATTGGAAGCCATTGAAAATCGGTTCAGCATTTCTCTCGGATGCAATGCTTTCGAAGAGCTCCAAAAGTCCACATACCTTCTTCACGCTCAACTTAGTCAAAGTTCTTGCGGAACACAGGCTTGGGACGAAGTCTGTGACGGACTGCAACACATCTTATCCAACCTTCACCACCTACAGACGGCCGTCCCAATGCTATACGCCCTCGACCATAGCGAGAGATCACTTCGCCGGAGTAGAATCTCGACAGTCCTCAAGGGAACATTCTCTTGGGTCTTTCAAGAACAAACAGAGGATGCAATCAGTGCTCAATCTTCGTTGCTTCGCTGGCTCATTTCAGATCAAAGCCTTTTCTGGGTTACAGGCAAACCATGTTCAGGGAAGTCGACCTTGATGAAATTTGTTGCCGAACATCAGGATACCCGGAATTTACTGCAGAAATGGGCTGGGCATAGGGAACTATTGATCGTCACCCACTACTTTGACGCCATGGGTCTACCAATCCAGAGATCATTTGAGGGACTTCTGAGATCTCTCGTATTTGGAATTATCAGTGCAAAGCCAAGTCTCTTGAAGAATTCGCCGTCGAGTCTTGTTTCAACATCGAACCCCCTGCCAGCAACCTTTAAATTCGGACACATATTTAGCTCCATAACAAAGAATGCTGTTCCAGTCAACATTTGTTTCTTCATCGATGGGCTGGATGAATATGAGGGTGATCGTGCAAGGCTGTGTCAACTGATAGAAGACATATCATGTCTCCCTTATGTCAAGATCATTGTTTCTAGCAGACCATGGGCTGCGTTTGAGAATTCGCTCGGCAGTTCTCTTGAAACCAAACTATCTCTGCAAGAGGTCAATCGAGGCGATATCAGCAGATATATCGCATTTCGCTTGGATGGAAGTCCTTTACAGAAGAATAAGAACAGTCCGAAGTACAAGGATCTTGATCTCGAGTCTGTCACTGCTCGAGCACAGGGTGACTTCCTCTGGGCAATTTTGGTAACTCATTTTCTCCTTGAGGATCCGTCTCCTTTGGTTGACGCCTGCAACCGAGCAGAAAACGTTGATGCCCCTTGCAACTTATCAGGCCTAGCGAAGATTGTGGTAGAATCCTCGAGCTCACAATCTTATGGGAAAGCTGCTGAATATCTGGCAATCGTTTGCGAAGCAAGGCGATGCCTAGCAGCCGAAATTCTCTTCTTTCATGACCACGACTTTGCCAATGATATGTACGCTTTTATGACACCAACAAATCTTTTATCGCCCAATGACGAAGAAACAAAAGAGCTACACCGCCAGGTTCAACGTGACATCTTTCAGACATGTAAAGGACTGTTGGAAGTTGTCGATGGCCAAGTTGTCTTCGGGCATCGAGCTGTTTCGGAATTGATGCATTCTGAAGAATTTTGTAACCTCTTACTCACAAAAGTTCGGAAAGGTTTCGATCCTGATCTCTCAACCTTCAAAGCATCAGTTTCTTGGTTCAAGCGCAAACGTTTCAGGAGCGGCGAACTCGTCGACTTACAGTCCGAACCTGTAGCGGTCGGCTTAGCATATGTGAAGAGCCTTTCAAAATTTCATAAGAAACTAGGAAGTACCTTACCGGATTTCCAGGATACAAACAATCAACCAGTTGACATATACTGGATGAGCAAGGCTGTCAACATCCGAGGAGGCTTTGACAATGTATGCAAGCACGAAAGGTGGCTGGATATCGTCAAGGACTTGGGATACAGTGAGGATACTGCAACATCAGTTTCAGACCCACTCAAGAAACTGTATAAGCGATGGATTCATCAGTACGAAGAGCACCTGCGCCGAAAGAGACAAGAAGAACACGAC
Source organism: Fusarium sp. NRRL 66896 (assembly GCA_014824405.1). Classification (NCBI taxonomy): domain Eukaryota; kingdom Fungi; phylum Ascomycota; class Sordariomycetes; order Hypocreales; family Nectriaceae; genus Fusarium; species Fusarium sp. NRRL 66896. The sequence continues at coordinate 60,624 of JABEER010000372.1, read as the reverse complement.
CCTATGAACGATATTGAAGACCTTGTTGAGAGCTTGAGGAACTGTCTTGAATATGCACGCCGTTGCGACCAAAAGGAGAATACTGTCGCCACAGCTTGGGCACTCCTTGACAACGTTGAAGAGAGTCTGTTGTCCATGACTGCGAGGAATCAATTCAACATATCGGATCTATCTATGGCAAGGGGCATTTACCGTCATCTGGTGATTGAATCTGGTATCCATAGATACATCGTGAACAAGCTTTGGATTGATCCGGAATATTGTGACAACGAATATTCACAGAAATACCGATCACCTCTGTGTTCTGCGCTTGGAGCGGCACCGCATAATCTTCATCCCGCGCATCTGAGTCCAGAGTCTATTGATAGATCGCTTGTCAAATCTCTTCTTACTCTTGGGCATAAGCCCAATAAGTTTCATCATGCCGGGGAGACACCCTGGGTATCTTTTGTGAATACTCATGTTCCTGACACATTGTCCAATTCATCTCCAGGGCTCGAAAAGATGAACATCAGTTTGATAAATGAGATATCTGTTTTAATGCTTGAACATGGAGCCAGACCAGGAGATCATGCCGAACTTCTTGATAAGAAATCGAGGACATGGAAAGTTCCAGTTTGGTTCAAGTTCCTCATGTTGGCCCATTGGGTACCGACTTTTCAGCAAGACACGTTCGAACGTGTTTTCAGTATGATATTGGAAAAAATCTCAGCTATTTCAGAGTCCAGAGCATCACTGGAACTCAAATCTGATGGCGAAACATATGAATGGATTCCTTTTCCATTATGGACGATCTGTGCTGACAATTTTGCACTACCTAACGTGTCAGATTCTAGCCCATCTGATGCTGGCTTTGTATTCAGGATATTTGTAGGAATTTGTGAAAAGAATCTGGATGACTTGGAAGCATCTGAAAGGTCTCGAAAATACCTTTCGAATTACTTCCTCCCAGACTACCCAGAGCTTGGAAGACAAATACTGATGCTCATCCCCGGAAGTGACTCCAGAACGACAGGCTTTACGACAATCAGTTCGCTAACGCGGGATATAAGTACAGAGAGCATAAGTTGCCGGGATTCTACGGTCGCAACTTCACTCGAGATTCCAGAAGGTATCGAGATGGGATCTCATAAAGATGCAGATTCCAGTGACATGAGGGTACAGATAAATGCATTCGTTGATGAGGCCGGCTCAATCAAGTCAATTGACGAGGACATTCAGTCATGCAACAGTAGCATTGCGCGAACCCCTGGTATCATCGCCGCTGAGCGCCAAATTGGTGACCTACTATCCCGGCATCCAGATCTTCGCTTTATCCTTGATATATCCTTAGAATTCATGCCAAAGGAGAGGCTCGAGCGCAATATCCGGAGATCACTCAAACTTTTGTATCTGAAACTCAGAGAACATACCGAAAGCAACATTGAAATCCAGGTTTTGACAACTCGAATGCTCAAAGGGCGATGCTCGAGGACAAGAATCTCAAAAAGAACTGTTGGTGAAGAGTCAGCATTCTCACATCCAAAGAACGACAACGAAGAAGAGATACGCCCGAGCTTCCGGAAAGATCGAGCTTATCTAAACAATTGGATATTAAAAACGGAACTATCTGCGAGACCAGATGAGAAGCCCCAGCAGCCGGCAGATGAAACTGATGATATCAAGCTGACGGAAAGTGACGATGACATGTGTGAAGAAAGAGAAAGTGATTCAGAAGAATTCCAAGCAGTTCAAGTCGCAGAAGAATTTCTCATGAAGGGGCCTCCTTTCCAGGCGTTCTTGACTCATCTTGGACTCTCATTATTACCTGATACTCTCAGACAAGTCATGCAATTAGCTTCCTGGGATACCATCAAACTGATTGATACTCCGTTAGATATCAGAATTTCTGACCGAATCAAATCTTCTATGGAAGAGTTGACAGGCAGTCCCTGGGATTGGTGGCCGTTGAAATCACCAGAGGTACCTTTGCGAAGAGGCTACGTGCGAATGAACTGGCGTTGCGTGAGTTATCGTGACCATACAAGATCTTTGATGCCACCTGCTGACCAGCAATAGCATTGTGGCAAGCCATCCTGGGTAGAGATCACTCCTTCTCAAGCACGAGTTATTGGGAGAATGATCAAGAACCCTACTACGTTCGCCGAAGACCATTGTACGGTCACTCATACCAGGCGAAATACCTTCCAAAGGGTCACGGCATGGTTCAAATGGAACTCTGGAAACCTTTTGCCTGTTGCGACGCCAGTATCCCAAGATAGTCAACAATCGTCCGGTGTGGGCGGCAATAACCTAGTCCAACAGGGGGTGGCTACTACAGAACAGAACAACACCCCGTCTGTGACTATTGATGATCTGAGGATCTTATTCGGAGTACCCATGGGGCTTAAGACGTTACATGTGATCCCAGTTCCGGTCAATCAACCAGACAGCAATGTTTTCCCACAACTGAAGGCTGAGTATAGAAGAATTCGAGGTCGATGGAGAGCTTGGTTCTCTTTCTGGCAGCTCAGTCACTGCAATTTCGTTAAGGTGAGTTCATGTCCGCATGAAGTTTACCCTCTCATATATCGAACGACTCAAATTGATCTTCCAATACCTATCAATAACATATTCTGGCAATATTCATTGACAATTCATTAGTTTGAGAGCATTACCCGCAACATTGTTGTCGCTTGTGGTCAAGATCTGCCAAAAGCTAGCGACCTGGACTACGATTATACACCAAAGCCACCTCAAGCATCAATACCGCCTGTTCATCCACATATCTTTGAAGCTGCATTCAACAGCTGCACTGGTGGCAAATGCCGAAACCCTTCTCCTTTTCACGACTGCTATGAGTTTGAAGAAACGACTTACATAAAGCGAATTCCGAAGAAAAAGACACCACTTTCCCCCGGAGCGGTTGACGTCCCCATTTGGGGGCTCGAGGCGCGACATTGCATCTCGTGCTTTCATGTTATTATATACCACTTGCTTATTCTTGTACCTCCTTTTGTGTTGTGGGGATGGTGGATGAGTAAACATCCCGATGACATACAAAGCGCATCTGTCCCCATGACTATTGTTTTGGCAATGATTTCTATGTTTTGGAGTGCTACTGGCATTATGAAGCAATTTCGTGGCGAGCCATAGTTCTGTGGGTGGGTAGATCTGAAGATTTATGCTGAACTTATGACTTACGGATATGAAGACACGATTGATGATGATAGAAGTGTTTTGTATAAGAGATGTGCAGAGTACAGAGAACTTTATTCTTGAACAGAACGGGAGAAAAGAAATTTACTGCATGCCATCTATGTCTCTTCTCCAGTTTATTGATGTTCGAGCAGTATCTACTGCAAACTTGGCCCCCTCCTGGATATTGTCCTTCTCGTCTGGAGCATGAGAGTCGTAACAGAGCCAACTCAGACATCAACAAGATCAGGCCGCGTGGCCTAATGGCTAAGGCGCTAGATTTCGGTCCTCAGCAACTGATCCCTCTAGAGATTCCAGGTTCGACTCCTGGCGTGGTCGATTGACACAGCTGATCCACTTTCTTTTTGCACTTCTCTCCTCCTGGAAGGAAGACGAGGAATATCTCTCTTCGCTTGGTGCAAAATGAGAGATAGAACAAGCAAAAATGTGGTTCCGCCCGGGATCGAACCGGGGACCTTCTCGGTGTTAACGAGATGCCATAACCAACTAGACCACGGAACCTGTGATCTTCGAGATCTATCTCTTGGCGATTGTTGCTTGGGGTCTCGCTATTGAGCTCCAAGTTCCCGGACACACAGAGTATTCGGAGTATAGACTAGTTTATTCACCTAGAAAAACAGTCACTAATGCAGTATTGAAGGAATACATATCTATTCATACCCGTACCATACGCCTGTCCATGATATTAGACACCTTCCGTCTCACTAAAACGAGTTACCAATGTCATCCCAATCAAAGTTATCCATGTCCTGAGTATCGAATCCTTCAAACATGGCAGCATCCCCTGAAGGATCCAAGCTTCCTCCATCATTGGCAGATCCAAGTCCCAAATCAGATGGTACACCACCCATACTGACATCAAGAGTCAAGTTATCGACAGAAATATTGTCACCCTGGACACCTGAAGCAGCAGCAGCAGCCATGGCATCTCCAAGTGCAGCCGTGTCACCATCGAGGTTAAGAGACATGTCTGCAGTTTGAAGCATTCCTGGGGGCTGGGGTATGATCATCTGTGCTTCGACACGACGATGTAGACGTACAACAATTTCAGCAAGTGCTGGGTCTTTCTTCTGGAGTTTCCTACAGCCTTCAGCTTCGACTTTGAGAAGGTCGCGAAGATTACGCTGACGCTGGACCGGTGGGAGCATGTTTCCGTTTGCATCGACAACTGCCGGGGCATCTTTCGCAGCGTCAGGTGCACAGATCAACGAGATAGCCACGTCGTAGACAATGCTGGCACTTCCAGCCTCTGTGTGTTGTCGAACCTCTTCCAAGATAACATGCAATACACGTTTGGGACCCATTATCTTCAAAGCGGCCAAGATTTGTCGATGGGTATAAGAAGTCGGCATACTGTTCATAGCCGGATGAATACTCCAGTGGACAAGACCTTGGATAGTAAGTTTGATGGCGCTAGAGAGGCCAGTAGGGGGTGTAACAGTCCAAGACTCGAGTTCATTGAGATCAGTTCCCCCTGTCCGGCGTGACAAGGGAATGCTATCTTTGAGAGTCCGCAGAAGAGGCTCAATGTCTTGATTCTTAGGATCTCGACGTTGATATGTTCGCAAAGCATGCTCCAAAGGCTTTGCAATGAGATTTTTGACGGATGAAAGCATTGTGCTTGCTTCTCCGGAGATAGAGCTTGGAAGGAGGATGAGTTGCAAGATCTTGATGATGGACTTTTGTTCCTTTTGGTCGATCCAGAGATAGTCCGCCAGGAATCGAATAGCCGGGACAAGAGATGGTAATAAGAAGGTATCCACGAGGTCTGTTTCGTCAGCATGAATCATCTAATTGGCAATAGTACTCACATTCTATGCCTCCCTTGAGGCTTTCGTCGTTGAGATAGCCATGCGTGTATGCAACGACAATACTCTGGAATAGGGGTGCCACGACAAGATAAAACTCTTGCGGGGGACAAGATGACATCAACTCATCACCAAGGCCACCGGCCTCGGTATCAAAAAGTCCATGGATCCACCCATTGAGATGATCATTCTCCCTCTGCGTGAGCTCATTGCATTGTCGTCCAATGTGTCCTCTGCCAATAATCTTAGCGACCCAAGAGTCGGGACTGGCGATGCCACTGTCCACTGCGGTTAGGTTATATCGATAGGTGAAAGCCAAAACAAGCAGTAGAACGGCACCAAACTCCTCGTACACAGGCTGGTACTCTTCTTGGTCGTCCTCATAACGCCAATTATCAAGAAGTTGACACAAAGGTTCAAGGATGTTCGGCAGCTTCTCGAACAGAAGAATGACGTCTAATGATTGGGGCTTTGCGGCAAGTTGGCTGCATAATACCTTCAACGACATGGTTTCCTTATTATGGCATGATTGCCGTAGCACCTATAACTGTTTAGAAGTAGACATTGGAAGAATGAATGTACTTACCTCAACAAGTGCCTGACATACTGCACCGACATTGCCGTCCATCTTGTCGAGTTCCCGAACGAGCCCCTGAATCTTTTCGGTATCAGACAAACAGTCTTGCACGAGCTTATCTTTGGAATGCTTCTGTAGTGATGGTTCGTAGGAAAGAGAAATTTCTCCCAAAATCCTCTCCACGTGCTCCCTTTGCACGAGGCCATGCAGTACACACGCAGCGCAAAACTCTTCCCTAATACTTTCAGTATAAGGATTGTTATTTCTAGACTCGTCAAACATGAGTGATGCTGTAGGAAACAGGCTTGTATCCACATGGCTTAGTGCCTCCGTGATGCAGAATTCAGCCGATGTGCCTGGGAAGCCAGGGGGCAATAGCTGATAGAGAAGTAGAGGAACTTTGTTGATCAAGAATGATCTCAAAAGGTGGGCGTCTTTCTGTCCCTCGTTGCGGAAAACCGCGTTAGCCAAGATATCAAAAGACGCAAGAATTAAGTCGATGGCACTGGATTGAATATCTCCTTGATACTTGTTGCTCATGTACGAAAACAAAGCATGATCATCCAAAAGAGGGCGTGCAATAAGCTAGCAAATTAGTATAGTCATTAACCCAGAGACATTAAACTTACCGCAGCATTCAGATAGATGTACAATCCTGCTCGAGTGTTGCTGACTGGAATCTCTGCCACGACAAAATTGTCCAGACCAACAGCTGAATCAAGAAGTTCGTCCATAGCAGCATTAGTAGCTTGCTTCTTCTTATCAGCAGGGTCAGAGCTGGCAAGGATCTCCGTTCGAAACTGCTCGAGCTTGTCTGTTATTTGCGGCACGAGCTGTAACGTTGGCACAAAGCTTGCCAAGCTGGCAGACATTTCTTTCCGGACGTCTGTACTAGTCAGCATGAGTACACTCGAAGAGAAATTGTATTACCTTTGGCAATTGGTTTGCTCACAGCTCCAACAAGGATGTCATTCTCGCACATCCGCAGTAAGAGTGCGACCAGAGCTGCCCTTGACGACTCCATCTCATCCCGTACCTGGGCTGTGTGCAATTGCTCAAGCATATCAGCCGCAAATGCTGTTGTGAAAAGGACCATCCATTTGGAAATAATCCTTGTCATATCCAATGCCGTTTTTGAATCTCGTATGGCCTTGCCTTCAACTACGGACTTGGTAATCCCGTAGAAAAGTACCTCTTCAGCCCAGTAAGAGCTCTTCCATCGAGTAGTCTTCTTTTTCTGTTTATCCTTCTCTTTATCATCGCTTTTTTCGTTTTCCTTTTCGTTCTCTTTGCCCTCGTTGGCATTGGGTTGTTGTGCATACGCATGCAAAGATGAGTATTTGTACAGCGCTTTCAGTATTGATGGTGCATCGACATAACCGAGCCTCGTAAGGACTTGTAAATAGGGGGGGATTCGAGGGTCGAGGCTATTATCGTTTGATGGTTGAGGGCGAAGGAAGAAGTCGGCGACGAGGGCGGGAGGTAGAGGATGTTGATCATGGACAAGTCGAACGTAATTCTCGAATTTCTCTGTATCGAGACGTCCAGAGATACAACGTGCGACAAATTGAGACCAATATTCTATGGCCGAGCGCATTGCTTCTGCGGCTGCTGCGCGGGAGTCCATGGCGAAGGGATATTCGTATCGATGATTAGATGGATGGTCGCGAGATCGATCGATGAACAAAGGAGCCTTGGATCGCGTCCATAAGGTGATACCGCAGGAAAGACACCCAGCTTATTCAATAATGTTTAATATACCAAGAAAATCCAAGGCAAAGATATTATAGTGGCGGAGAATTGCTCTCCCAGCGTCGGCGCATAAACTTATGTGGATGTAAAGCTTGAGCTGTCGCGGAGTCGATGGTCTTGGTGTTGACTTTGGTGGGACTCACTTTGGCGCGGATTTGTTCCGCGCTGAATAAGACTGGCAGGTCCATCGACTTAGACAAATCCAATTGCCATAACTACCAAAATATTAAAAGAAATTGCAGTCTTACCAAGTCTTTCATATTATGTTATCACTTCTGACTACCTTACCTATAAGTTCCGTGGCTTAGAAGTGTGACAGTCGTTGATAGTTAAATGCACACTGATGGGGCCATTACCACTACATTTACGGGTTGAGAGTTCATATACCACATATTGAGCTGTCCGAATTCTCTCCATCAAGCGGTTAATTCTGATCCTAGATTTTCTTTGTTACGCCAGGCTCAATCTCCTCCAAAATCCCAATCAATTCCTCCCAGACCTGTCTACACATCTTCTCCCCATCATCTCCCTGCATAGTCTTTGGTAGTTCATGAAAAGCGCCATTAGACATAAACTTTCCATTCAAGCTCTCATCTGCAAACGCTCCAGCCAATAATGCACGAGATCCCACCTCCGGAGTGCGTCCAAAAAGCGCAAGAAGGCCTGTAAATATAAGGTTGAACGGGAAGGGCGTGTTATTGAAGAGCGGCGTGCTGCAGAAGCCAGGATGTACGCCGTTGACGATGATATAGCCTTTTCCAGATGCCTCAATAGCTTTGGCAAGTTGCGTCATGAATATGAGTTGAACGAGTTTTGTCTTGTTGTAGTGTTCAAGGACGCTGGTCTGCTCATCAAGAGCTTTGACGATGTTTGGCTCTTGTACAGGAAGGCAACCCTAGTACAGTCAGTATCGATTTGATCATTCATAAAGAACTTACCTCAAATGCAGCGTCAGAGGACACAATCACAATATGAGGAATAGTGTTAAACCTGGTCGACGTCTGTCTCAGAGCAGGAAGAACAAGAAGCGTGAGAAGAGCTGTAGAGATGACATTGACGCTCAGCATCGACTCGTGCCCTTCTACAAGCTCACGCTTAAAGACAAGAAGACCTGCATTGTTTATCAAGACATCCAGTCGGTCTAACTTATTGACACGGGCTGCAAACTCGCGAACACTATCATGCGACGCAAGATCCAGGTGCCAGAACTCGACGACATTGTGTTTTCCAGTTGTCTCTTCAATATCTTTCTTTGCATGTTCACCTTTTTCAAGATTGCGACAAGCGAGAATGACTTTAGCAGCGTTGAGTTGGGTAAAGTGTCGCGCTGCCTCAAGGGCAATACCTTGGAAATAGTCAGATGCAGGCAATGAAAGACGTGAGGATTCAATTACCGCCATTCCCGCCAGTGATTATAACTACTTTATCTGTGCAATCTTCTTCTTGCGGTGGTATTGTGGTGAATTTGCCATGGATCATATTTAACAAGAACGACATTTTGGTTGGTGGGCGTTAATTGAAGCGAACGCCAAGACAAATAGTGTAGTTCAATTGGTTGACATTGGAGCCGACCGTGTCTGTAAGGATGATGATTATTTTGTCAAATGGGATGATGAAGCCGTGAAATTCGGAAGTTGCTGCTGACGAATTGTCTGACAGGTCAATGTCAGCCGAAGATTGGTTGCATTGGTCCCCTGTCTGTAAATAAGCACTCACTGAACACAACTTTATATTGTTACACATTGCTAGATTAATAGTTTCTACTCTTTCGGGGGCCGAAAACGAGGTAGGTTCAAGTACTAGAGGTCTATCATCCTATATGAACAATATTAGCTTGATAGACGGCGCTTTGAGGCTCAGCGATTGTGAACTGAATAAAGACTTCATCACTGGTAATCTATCTTGATGAGCTCCATTTCGGTTCAGTGATTATTAATTAAAAGTGAAATCTATAAAATGATAAAAACACAAGGGAGTCTCAACGTTAAACAAATACCAGGGTATCTCAGCATCTCAAGTAACAACCCTACTTCTCAAAAACCGTCATCATAGTCCTCTTACCCGCCGCCCAACCATCAGCATAATCAGTACCCAGATATCGCCCCTTGGCCCACCAGATCATGATACTAAACAGCTTCATGGTGCCCATCTGGCCAGTCGCCCGGCTTCGACCAAGGGTCACAGCAAACAATGGCTTATTGGCAGGAGTATACTCGGGAATTTGGCCGCCATCGATATGAGTGGGAAGATTTTTGAAAAGATGTTGTGCCTGTTTATCTGCCATGCTGAGCTGTGAGCCCTCAAGGTTGCCAGCGTCTCCGATGACGAAGATGTTCTTGTGGCCCTCAACTTGAAGTTGGGTGGTCTGCTTGACGAAGCCATTGCTGTCGAGAAGGTTCTTGGGAACGAATTCGGTGTTGGGAATGGTGCCAGTGGCAGGGAGATAGGCTTGGGCGGTGATCTTCTTAGTTGTTCCGTCGGCAGAGCGAACCTCGAGGATGGTATCCGATCCTGAAGGTGTTGCACTGATGACAGTTGACTTCGGCATTGTCTTGACGTTGAGCTTCTTGAGTTCCTTGAGAGTCTGCTTGCGAACCCCATCTGTCGCAGGAGGAGCAAGAGGGAGATCGTCAGAGTAGATGAAGATGACCTCCTTGGTTCCGTGCTGAGAGTACTCGAAGCCAAGTTCACCGGCAGTCTCGGAGCCAGTGAGACCACCACCAGAAACAACAATAGTCTTGGCCTTGCTGATCTGATCTTGGATTTCGTGCAACTTCGCCTTGGTAGCTTCAGTAGATCCGATATCCTTCCAGATCATACCATCCCTCGTTCTCGAGCCAGTAGCGATAACAAGAGTGTGGTAATTGACCTCACGAACAGTAGCACTGCTGTTAAGCTCAACACTGACGAGATCAGAAGTAGTGTCAAGAGAAATAGCCTTGCCCTGGATCCATTCAAACTTGTCGGAGGGATAAGTGCTGAAGGTAGTTTTCAAGGGAATGAGGACCTTGTCGTCGGAGAGTTGGCCGGGAACAACGACACGAGGCATGGCGACAGGCCAGAGGAAGTGAGTATTGGGTGAAACGACGACCATCTTGAGATCTTTGCGCTTCAAGACGTGGTTGACCATTGTTTGACGGATCACGGGAAGGGCGGCAGGGCCTGCACCGAGGACCACGATGGTTTTGACGTCTGTCATTGTGATAGGTTGTTGTTGTCGAATATTAGTTCTTTGTGTGAAGATGCAATTGCAATACTGCTTAAACGTGGTTGTAATGAGAGAGAAGATGCTTCATTCAAACAGGTCGTAACTCTCTACCTATATACACAATGCAACTCAACTACCCTCCATCCCTTGCTTTCTCAGCAGATTAGAAACCAATAATTACCAGTTAACGCGCGCACAAGCCCCGTCTGAAAGAACAATAAGGTTAAAAGAGCATTGCATTTCTGCCCCTGTTTAGATTAGAAAGACCAAATGCCGCCCGCGCGGCAGATGTTGCGGAGCTGGTGCGGAATGATTGAAGACCCCATAAATCATGGCCGCCAGCCAATAGTATTGCTTAACGCTGGTTGTCCCCTCTGCCGCCGGGGGCTTCGGAGACTTTCATGCGCTGTGGCTTTGGCTTTGTCAGTGGATTAGATAACTCGGCGACGGGTTCTATTAAGACGCCGAAAACATTGAATTTTAATTATCGTGACAATAAGACACAATTTGCATGTGTCACTCGAAGCTCTGGTAATTTCACAGTCGACATAGTTTCTATGTCGCTGCAATTGTAAGTAATAAGCAATTGAATTATGTATAGAGCGCTCAGAACCTATACAGAACCTTAACAACTAAAGAGAATAAGAGTCCTTCTACATCAATTAGATCTAGACCCTGCATGCTAAGTTCGAGTCGGTTGACAGTTGGCGCATAGCCAATGAATGCCTGAGCCAAGGACCCTGGCTGCTGAACAGGGAAACCTGGCTTCGTGGCCCACCTCATGCTAACAACTTTAAATCAACAGACGAATAATAAGAATAAAACAATTCGTGATTCAATGCTCGAGATACCATATCGACCGGGCTGATGTTTAATAGATAGATGAGTCACGTATCTCCCAGAATTACAGGTTTACTGGTTCACTGGCAACCTAGTTCGTGAATCCCAAATGCAATCATCAGTGCTCTAGGTTAGGCTAGCCAAGTTTCCACTATCGTCCAGGTTTCAACTTAAAATGTCACCTGTGAACAACATCACCGTGATGAATATATTCAACATCTACTTATAGCCTACAGTCTGTAGTGCGCCTCTATGTCTGCGATAAATAGTTCGTGGCTCTCCTTGTCTCGTGGCTTCAGTTCCTAGTTAAGTGGTAAATTTAACCAACTCTTATGAACTTCAAAGCGAATATTCAGTCACAGACACAAAACTTGTGATAATGTAATGACTCTCAGATGGAGCCAAGAGAAGCAATACTTCTATTTGACACTACCGAACTTGATAAGATCGCCGAACAAAATTGCACGTCATGATCGTGATCTCCTCACTTGTCAATTTCAATTGTCGTCACTTCTCTCTTGGCCTGACGATGAGGAGCTGTTGACGATCCAGTAGTCTATCATTGCCAGTTACTATGGGTATCATGAAGACGCCGAGAAAGTCACTGCAACTACTCATCAAGAGGGTTTCCGCTATTATACCCCCTATGACAACACAGCCGTTGTAGTACGTGATCTCGATGCTGCACACTTACTTGTCATACCCTACAGCGTCACCAACGTAACAAAGCGGCCCGAAAACAAATATCCGAATAGAGACAATGTCATCGAGATCCTGTGCAACGCCCGTGCGTGGTGACGATAGGTTGCTGACTCTGTTCAATATGACCCGTCTCAGCTTGCATGGGTAACCTTCAACGTAATGCCAGCTGAGATCACGTCGCAAAAACAACCAAGTCGAGACCGCGGTGACATATTCCCTGTCCTCCTACCGTCAAGAACTGGTCGACGGCGATTACTGAAGCTTTGCCGGGAAGAAAAACCCCAGGGGTGGTGGTGCGGCTCAAACGTCATATCCCTGGGAGGCGCTGTAATATGATGCAAAACTTCGCCGCAAGGCAACCACTCCACCGTCGCTTTGACTGGGGATCGTAAGCAACTTACCAAAGTGAGAATTGACAGGCAGAAGTGATATCAAATTATTGTTCGTTGAGATTGCGTAGTTGATCACTCCTTATCGAGGAGGTGAGAGGGATTGGTAGAGGATTCGAGGGAGCTCCCAACTCTAGGGACCAACTACCTCACGTGAATAACTTCCCTTCACGACTTACATAGCAGCTGCCATCTGCACAGTAGTTTCCAACTACAATTGGCAGCCCTGTAAATTTGGCAGGGCCTCGAAACTCGTAATTGATAATAATTCAAGACTGCAGGACTGTTCCATCAGCAGCCATTTCAGTTCACCAACCTGAAGCGGAGCCATCTTGCTCAGACAGAACCTTATGTCATATTTCCAGACGACGTCAAAACAAACATCAAAAGCAAGGATGTGATGCGGGCTCTAGACGAGGGTTGGGGGACCCATTCAAGCTAGGAAAAAATCGATGGGCCAGGGTTTAGAACGGCAAAAGAATCTCTCCCAGTGACAGAAGTTCTTTCGTAGGTGGCATTGATGATTTTCGTATCGACAAACAGAGTTGGAAATGCAGTGTCGTCATCACGTGTCACGGCGGCTGATCAGAGGCGACAGCATTAGCAGATGCCTTTTTTGAGTATCGACTCTGCTGTAAGGGGTCCAAAGGGCTGAGATTTGGAGAGTGCCGTCCAGACCTCGAGATCACAGGCTTCTGTTTGGTCAAAAACCAGGCCAAGAAGCCGTTTGGCAACACAAGCTTGTGGGGCATAGAGTGAGGCTCTAAGAGAGTTTTGACGTCTGCGACAGCTGAACATAGCTTCAAGCAAGGAACCAACAAAAAGACTGACGTCGAACGCAGCCTTTCCGTTTGGTTGTCCCTGGTTGGCTAATGACGCAGATGGCATGGAATGTCGGTGATATCTCTAGCCTTGTGGGTTAAGGATTATCTCTGCAGCCTGCCACTCTGGTCTGCTCATGACGCTGGTGCTCCCTCGACGTGCAGCGTATAACAGAGGCGAAACGGTGCTGAGGCGAGATATGACGGTGTACGGTAGCATTCTGCATCTTCCTCTCGGGAGCCTCAAATCAATCCTGGGAGTCTCCGTTTTCCTTTTTCCTTTTCCTGTTGCGGAGAAACGAAAATGATCCCTGTAAGATGTGACATCAGCAAGCGACTCTTTAGCGTGGCGGCTGAGTGACCTCATTGGCGCACCTGTTTCACAGTAGAGATCCATGCATGCCGTCATTGGTCCACTTGACTCTCAACCACAATTTCCCCTTTCTCTACTGGTTGAGCGGCACAGCACACAGTTTTGAATGCTTGCCATGATGACTTCAACGCAATAGCAATTTTCTCTCCGTTTCTCCACGACTTAGTCCATTTCTGTGGCGTTTAAGGAGTGCCAGAATGCACAGGGGGTTACACTCTCATTGAGTGCCGACGTCAACAGATGATTCATACCGGGGCGGATTCTGCAACCTCTTGAAGATTCAGGGTCTTCATATGCAATCATATCTCATAGATTCGGTGTGATATTGACCGAGATAAGATCGGGGAAAGTGGGAATAGCCTCGCTTCAAAAACTTTGTTTAAGCGCAGAGTAACATCTGCTGGTCATCAACAAAGCAAGGCTTTTCGAGATTTTCGGTGCGTGATCAACCGGGTATGGGGAAATCAGCCGCCAAGAGGGATTTAGGTTCTGGACCATGGGATTGTCGCAGATTTCCCATAGTGTTGGGTCGATTCCCCCTCTTGTCTAAATTCCCTCACTCAGAATGGATCCAGTGATGTGCGCCTCCCGAGAGCATATCGGGCACTCCCCACCGTTGATGCTACATATGTTTGAGCCTCAAAGATTATCTTCTGCCATGAGACCCAATGAAATCTGAAACTTGTAGCTCTCGATATACGCCAGTGCTTGTCGACCTCGAGATCTCAGGCACTTTGCCTGAGGCTTTTGTCAATTTGGAGTAATCCCGCTCTGATCCCTGGGATTAAGTCACTAGAGAGCTACACCAGAGCCGGAAGAATGCCAGCCCGAGAGCTGCAGTGATGATCCATGTAATTTGGCTCTTCAGGGTCCTGTCTTGGCAAAAGGGTCAGGCCTGGGCGAACCGTTGCTGCTTTCAAACAGCCGCGTGACCCGCTCTATGAAGCTCGTGGTCCCTGGCGTGGTCTCATGGTCTCGGAGCTGAACAATCATTCAGCGGAGTTTTGCTTAACAAGCGGGCGCAGTTTGTGGTACACTTGTTTACTCAGTGGCATTGGTTTCAATTTCACATTGTCTCTTCGTAAGAGGTATTATTTGTCGTAAGAGCGCATGTTTCTGAGGCCATAATGCCTCCGCATGCATCATTGCCCCGTCTTTTGGCTTGAGCTTCGAGACATGACTTCCAATCACCAACCACCATAGTCGAGCCATGATGCACGAGATGACTTCAGTGCCGGGACCGGATCAGCAGGGTCTTTCTGTATTTGCGCTGTACCCCATGGTGGCTCGAGATTGATGTGAGTTAAGCTCTTTTGCAGTGGTGCAGGGTTTTGTTGATCAACAAAGAGCGGAGTGGAATACAGTAACTGTCGTAAAGTACTCTGTAGTTATCTCATTTCTGCACGTAGCCTCACCTCTCGAAGCTCTGAATGAAAAAAGTGGCGATGGGGCTAGGACCCTGAACAATGGACTTGAGCAAATCAGAGAAGACTTCGTCAGGGTGCAGGGATAAACCGACGATCTCTCCAAAGCTTACTGAGAGCTCCAGTAGGGACTCGGTCAAGCTACGCCATTGACATGCGCTAGAGGACGACTATCTCTGACGATTAGTCGCTCATGATGGTATTATATTGGTGTGAGGGGACTGCTGAGCCCCGCTGTTTCGTTGTGCTCTAGGGATTTCGTGCTTGTTGATGGTATTCCGGTTAGGTGGACAAGTTAAGGATAGTTTATGATGATTCATGAAGCTTTATGATATCTTTGTATAGACTGAAGAGGCTCATGAAGTTCCTTACCTTGGTTATTTTCGCACCCCCATTAAAGGTCTCATTTCTTTGTGTTTTCCTAGGGACGGGTATGACATCCGGGCTATAAAGTGTGTGTGTATGAGAGAGACACGGAGAGGAAAAGAAGGGTCCATCCATGATGATGATATGCTACGGTGCCACTCACACCACCACACACCCACTTACACGCGCTAACATCGGATGCCACACCCCATTACACAGGACGAATCCACTGTGACTGCATTTTCAAGGGACCTGGGGCCTGGTGGGCTTGGGCCTGGGTTTGGGCTTGCAGGTACCCAGCCCGCTGCGCTCCTCTCCTTCTCGGCACTGCTGATGTGCATTCTCGGGCTGTAGAGTTTGTGGTATAATAAGACCCTGAGATCCCCCCTCTCAATTTTGGTTCCCATCATCAATCAACACAACAACAGTCACAATAACAGCTACTCTTCAGCCTCATTTATAAACTCTCCCCTTTTAAGCCGGCGTTTACCACTAGCCTATTCAATTCATCAATTCGACTCTCTTGCTTCAGCCGATAATTCATAACTCATCACATAAACTCAACCTCATCTCAACCACTTACACAAACACCACAAAACACCTTCATCATGCCCGCTCGATCAGACTACGGCTCCGTCTCCATGTCCATGTCTCCCCCTCCTCCTACAAACCTCTCCAGCTATTCCCGCTTCATGCACGACCACACAAAGCGTCAGATGGAGGCTTCCGGTGCTAGCCCACCCCCAACCAACGCTACTGCTCAGCGCGCCCGTTCGTCTGGCATGACAAACGGCCACACAAGCCCCAACTACTCATAAATCATGACGAGAATACGACATTACTAGAACTCCACTCTCATCATGAGTTCTATTTCTCATTATTTTGTCGTTCTGCCTTGGCTGTTGCGGCATGACATCAATCGCGACGTCAATGGTGGCGAAGCTGCCCCCAGCCCCTTCTGAGCCAGGGCCTCATCACCAACACTTCTCTCATGTAACAGCAACACATCTTTCCGGCGTACTGGTGCCTAAAAAGTTCATTTTTATATGACGATATGGCCTATTTTCAGAGTTCTTTTTCTTTACAAGCAAACACGACATGCAAGGCGTTTGGTCGAGGGTTTATGAGCTGCGAGAGTAGCACTGTAACATAGCGGGAACAGGGACACACAGACATTAGTGGAGGAAAGGGATATAGCTCTTAGCTATTTGCTGCGACTAGCGGAATGATATATGAACGAATTATCTGATCTAACACTTCATTCTCTTGATGCTTAATTAAATACAATGTGACTCCTTTCTTGCGCCGAAAGCTCTGTAATCATCATTACAATCAAATGTTTATTTACCTCATGACCTCTTCCTCATGACGACTTCTTTTTGATCCCCAGGGCAGCTGCATGGTCCTTCTTCTTCTTAACCGCCCTCTTGAAGGTTGGAGCTGGGGCTTGCGGCTCAATGGGTATTTTTTCTGGTTCAGCAACCTTCGCAGAGCTCTCTACCTGAGCTCGTGCCGCAGCGAATGCTGCCTTGGCTGCTTCTTCGTCCTCCTTTTCCTGTCGTTCTTTCTCTTCGTCTTCTGTTCGTACGATAGTATCTACAAAATCCACACCTTCTTTCTCGGATCGGTTGATGCGTGCATTTCTGTGTCGGATTTCGTCCAAGGCATCAGCGGCGGCCATCTCTCGTTGAGCATCCTGGTTCTTGGCTTCTAGTTCTTCCATTTTGTCCAATTCTTCCTCGCCTGCGGCTTCCGCTTCCTCCCTTTCCAACCTGTCCAGACGTTGTTCGACGCTCTCGTCCTCAGCCGCGCGATTCCTCCACGGCTCATTGTTCCTCACCGCTCCACTGACTACAACGTAGTCTTGGTTCTTTGGGTCGGTCTTGATGATGATCTCCGAGCTGCAGGATGAGCACCGGAAACTAAGCTTAACAATCTGTATACCTAGGTACTTTTCGTCCGGCGGAGTCTCCTTGCGAGCGTTCTTCTTCAAACCACGATTTGAGAAGGCTCCACAGCGTGTGCAGCGCATAGTAAACTAGAAAGGGACGTTAGCGTTTGTTGCAATACTATGGGCCTTTGAGGGTAAAGACCTACTGGACACATTATGCGAACCTGCTGAATGCGAGGTCCAGAGTTCTTGGGACCACGACGACGCTGAAGAGCGCTCGGGTCAAAGTCGGGAGGGTAGTACTTCTGTAGGACTTTGCGTTCCGACATCGTGGGCGAGTTCGGAGAGTGAGGGTTTCAAATGAGGCTCAATTATATCTGGAAGCGCGATTATAGAGAAAAGCAGCCGGTGGTGGCAGGGCCGGATTCGTGCTGTGTGAATGTTCAATCGTGAAGAATGAAGTTTTGGAGTTGAGCAGTCGCGAAGCGTAGCTGATAATAGCGGGGCAACGCCAGCTGAATAATGCAATGGGCAACCAAACTTCGCACCCTAAGTAACTTAGTGCATAGCCACCTAAAGTTATCATAAGCTTACCTAATTCTTTTTGTCGCTTAGGATCGAGGTCTTGAGTTTCTTACCTCCCCTAGCATACCTATCTCGCAGAGAGTGAAGATATCGATATGGTTTTACGGATACTCAGCGAGCATAAGGCAGTGCGCTGCACCAATAAGCTTGCATGATCTGATTCACGGGCGGCCCCACCAATTTCTAGGCGGCCCCACACTCTTAACGTCCTATCCACCCGCTCTTTACATGAGAAACTTCCTTCTTCAAACAACATCGCCAAAATGCCAAAAGCCGAGGTCGGATCAACGAAATATGTCGCAAACCGTATGAAGGCCAAGGGTCTCCAGCGTTTGAGATGGTACTGTCAAGTCTGCGGTAAGTAAACGCTGCGCTGTCTCATCATCGTGGTTTTCACTCATCTTTATTCTCACAACAAATACTAACTGTTTCACAGAAAAGCAATGCAGAGATGCCAACGGATTCAAACAGCACACCATGTCTGAATCTCACGTTCGGCAAATGCTCATTGTTGGTGAAGATCCTAAGGCGCACATAAAAAATTACACTCGACAGTTCCAGACAGATTTTATTCAGCTTCTCAGGACCGGTCATGGTGAAAAGCCGGTCCATATCAACCATTTTTATCAAGAGTACATACGCAATAAGGAACATATACATATGAACAGCACGAATTTTGCAAGGTGAGCTAGCCCACAGTCCTTAGCGGATCCCAACTTCCATGGCTACCGTCCTGCTGTCAACATGTACTAATATGGTCCAGCTTGACTGAATTCGCGAAACATCTTGGCCGCGAGGGAATTTGCCGCGTCGAGGAGAATGATAAGGGAATTCACATAGCGTGGATAGACCGGTCTCCAGAAGCTCTTAGACGACAGGAAGCATTAAGACGCAAAGAGGCCCAGGATCAAGGCAACGAGGAGTTAGAACAGCGAATGATTCGGGAGCAGATTAAGCGAGCGCAAGCCACCGCCGGTGGCCGAGAAGAGGAGAAAGAAGAGGACAATGAAGCTCGAGAGCTAAAGCGACAAGAAGGCGAGAAGATCAAGCTCTCATTTGGAGCGAAGCCAGCTGCTTCTGAAACGAAGTCATCAGAGAGTCCCGCGCCAGATCCAACAGCCCCCGAAGCAGCATCTTCAAAGACAGCAGACACAACTACGGACAAAGGGAATGAGCCGGAAGCTGCGCCAGCCAAGCCCAGTGGATTTGGAGGCATCTCAATGAAGCTTGGCGGAAAGCCTCAGACCAAGAACGTTTTCGCCCAGGCCAAGAAGAACGCCCTCTCTTCAGGATCGAAGAAACCACTCAAGATTGAACAGCCAAAGAAAATGAGCGAGGCTGAACGTATAATGAAGGAGGAGATGGAGAAGAAACGATCAAGAGAGTCTGCTGGTTTCAGCTTTGGTATGGGCTCTGGTAAGAAGCAGAGAAACAACTGAGGGTATTAGGAATCATTTCACAGCATGGACCGGGTCACAAGGATTACAACAAATGGCAAGGGTACAATTGTGTTAAGCGCAAGAAATGGATAGGGCGTTTTGCTTTATTATCATAGATACCACAACGACACTTTTTAAATGGTCATACACGATTTCATAAACTTTACTGCTATGCCAGTCCCTCTAACGCCAGTTTCGCCAGAAACAGTAGAAGAAATTATTCCAAGCCAGTTAAATGCATAGCTTCTAAGCATCGTTCTCCGCCTCTGTGCCGTCACGTCTGTAAACCCAGTCAGTTCAGTCCATCCCACCAGTGTCCAAGTTCGACTTACGGAATGTACTGTATTCTATACTCGTCTTCCAGCGTCGATCGAATTTCATCGGGGAGTTGGCCTGACACTTTGATGGCGTACATGCCAGGAACGTAGCTGTCGAGGCGCTGGTACTTTGCGATCCATGATTTGGTCGGGTTTGCGAGGGTGATAACTCCCTCGAACACTTGGGAGGTGCAGCTCTCAATCTGGTCTTGAGAGTGCTGAAGATGTAGAAATTCTTCGCAGTTTGGGCAGCCTTCGTCGCGGAAGCGCTAGAATCGCAGTATGTTAGTCTCGGGCTCGTGCTTGTCTTTCGCGATAGAGAGAACGTACGGCGTAGGTCATGACAATAGAGCAGACCATGCATGCTCGTAGGTAGCGCGCTTGGCCGGTAGAGACGTAGTTGGAAGACGACATGGTTCGTGTTTCGCGGGAGATACCGTCGATAGTGGTTTTGTTTCGGCGATCGATCTTGGTCGTGGAGAGTGGTTGTTGAACTGTAGAATAAGTTCGCGACAAAGGCGGCGATGAAGAGCTGTCATGCATTTAAGCGGTGTATGCAACAACTGCGATATCCACTCAAACTTCAATCTTGGATTGAAGATAGATCAGCTTGACCATCAAAGAACCATCTTGTTATTTCTATTCAAAATGACTCAAAACTCAAGCCAAGGAAGCCAAAAGACAATCTTTCAACAGAAAGATCTCGAAAAGTCCCACGATCTTCTCACATGCACAATTAAGGAACCACCATTCTCATATGCACACCTCCAGCTTATTACAGATGCTCCCAGCAATTCATCATCTGTCACATTTGACAATCTTTCGCTAAAGAGCTACTGCACAGCTGCTCTCCGCCAATTCCTAGGAATGACAGGAACAGCAATTTCTATCGATATTCTCAAAGTTGAAAACAACCATGCCTGGGTCCGTCTTCCAAGACCAGACCTTGGCTCTTTTGCAGCAGCAATTACAGCATGGAAAGGCACAAACGACAATGGCGAGCAAGTAAGCCTACAACTACGACAATGCTCAGACTGGCTAGGCGCCATGGTTGGAGCGGATAGACAAGATCGACTATGGAATGCTTGAAGAGTGGCATTTTGTCATATTTATCATCATTCAACTGGAGCCTCATTTTATCATCTCATCTATCCGTAGATGGGGGTATAAATGTATGCATGTACATCGCCCATCGGCCTACCCTGCAAATGCACCGTTTCCAGACGCCCGGGACCTGAATACATCGTGAAATCGCCGCCAGTTTCGCTTTCTAAAGGCCCTCCGTTTTTTCTACATCAGAGAAGACATGAGAGAGCTTTGCGCATATGCCTGGCAGTTGATCAGTACTGGGGGTTACGAGTTGGGCATCGAGGGCCACTCACCATAGGCTTGATGTCGGGATGAGGCACAGCATCAAATTGCTCGTACTGGAGTTTGTAGTCGGGGCCAATGTTGATGTAGGCACCCCTGTTTTCTGTTGAGTCACAGTATCGAGGGGCAGAGAAAACTAGAGGAAAGGTCAGCAAAAGTTCAACAAAGATACCCATAATAACTTACCGGTAATACAGCGGCCATCGTGCTGCACCTCATAACCGTCCATGCGAACCTCGTGACTTCGAATAACAGCCTCAAGGCCGTTCTTCTCACAGAACTTCTTGGTGATGTCGGGACCGAACTGCATACCGACGCCACGCTTGCTGGGTCCTCGGCCGTTCTCCTCCTGGGGGTCGGTCCAGAGCATCTCCATCATCAAACCAGCTTGACCGGGCTGTCGCTGGTTGTGTCGGTTGAGTTTTCGGATATCGTCAAGAGTGACGCTGTCATCAGAGAAAAGACCTCCGTGAAGGACAAGGTACTTCTTGCCGATGAGAGTGGCCAGAGCAAGAGCAGAAAAGCTCTCAGAGAACAGCTTGAAGACCCTTCATACCTAATTAGCACCGTCATATAGATACAGGGTTCACGAAACTTACCGCTCGTTATACTTGGCCTTGCACTCGCCCTCAAAACCGTAGACACGGTTCATGTCATCCGTTTCGTGGTTACCACGGTTCAAGAAGAACTGGTTAGGTCGCAGCCATTTGTAAGCATAGAGGAGCAGCGCGATCTCAGTAGACCAAGAACCTCGATCCACGAAATCACCGTTGAATAGATACCAGTGCTTCTCGTCGGGGGTTCCGTTACGGCGGAACAGCTCCATAAGATCGAAGTATTGACCTGAAGTGGTGAATTAGCTTGGCAAACCCATGACCGACATGTTTTCTTACCGTGAGTGTCACCACAGACAGTGAGCTTCACGTCGCTAGGAATCTCGACCTCAACCATGGTGGGTTCGTCGTATACGAGCTTCTTGACCGCAATAATGATCTGGTAGACGTATTTCCGGTGGATCTTCTTGCCCGTCTTGAAACGTTCCATCATATCGTCGATGAACTCTTGTGTCATCTCGTCGCCTAATCGTACACCATCATATCCTGGCTCAACAACCATGGAGTCCAGATCGAGACCCTCAGCCGCAGAAGGCTCATCGCCGACCTCGATCGCCGCAAAGAAGGCTAGCTGACGGACGATCTTTTTGCACTCTTCCAGCTTGAGTCGGGCATCTTTGTTGTTGGGGTCGAGAGACACACATGTCTTGAAGTCGTCAATGGCGTCCTTGGGTCGGAGGATCGCAGTCTTGGCCAGTCCTCGTCGGTAGTACGCCTAACAAACGTTAACATTTCAACGCCTCTTCGTCCGGTTCGTCTGAGGTCTTGTGCGAACCTTGACAAGTTTAGGGTTGAGCTCGATGGCCTTTGTAGCGTCGGCAATGGCGTAACCGTAGGCTTCAGTTTTGATATATGCCTGGAGTACAAAGTCAGGAAAGGTTCTGGGTGAAGATATTATAGTGGTAGTGACGCACTTGAGCTCGGTTGGTGAAGAACGTAGGCTCCTTGTCGTTGAGTTGAATAGCCTGGGTGTAAAAGTCTACGGCACTGGGATAATCTCCCGATTGAAAGGCCTTGTTGCCCTTATTCTTGAGTTCGACAGCCATTTTGCGAAGTCAGCGGTTTATTCGGCGAAGAAGTAGGCTGCACAGAAAGAGATCGAAGGTAGAGAGGAGGGGGAGGGGTTCTGTTGTTGGTTTTGCGCCGAGCGCAGCTACAACCGCTGAAGTCAGTCGCAAAGATAGAAGAAGTGGATTATGAAAGGAAGGATTCAGAAATTAGCTTTTGGAATGCTAAAGAAGCGAGACAATCTGCCAAAAAGGCTTGGTTCCACAATGTGAGGAAGTGGAAAGAAGTTTTGGACGTTGATAGAGGGCGGCTTTTCGGTGGAGTTTCTCCCCGCTGCCGGCGTCATGAAGACGAACCTAGAACACCTGGCGGGGCGGGCTTAACGGGCAAGGCTTCAGGGCTTTCAACCTTTGTGATAGGTTAGAATGCCCCTGTAAGCGATCGCAGCTGGGCGCAAATCAGCAATGTCTAGCGTGACCACGCGCCTAAAGTTGGGGAACCTTTATCAATCGCCACCAACACGAATGTGTTGCTTTGCTGCATTGGAGCCTAGCCTCGGATGCAAAAGGGAATAGATCGTCTCTTATTATTATGCTACGTTTCTGCAATCCAAGCCGAAGTTTTCCTACTTTTAATCACCAGACTATTATGGTACTCCTAAAGCTTAGAGTAATACACGGCTTACTTACTAGGGAGTTAACTTGAGGTTTCCAGAAGTTATTCAAAAGTTACCTTAGGTAAGAATGGTACCTAGATATTATGCACAGAAATACTTGGGCTGTCTTGGCCGAATCGGAGATCGGTTAGTTGCATATCAAGATCTCGGCCCCACTTCTTGATTGTTGGAACCTCAAGACAAAGCTATCACAATCAACAGACACAAATCAAACTCATATCTAAAAGACTCAACTCTTAATATTTGAAACACGCCCAGCGGCATCTCGCAACTCGACAACACGGCGCGGCACTAATAGTGAACTCCCCACGGCTGGTGCGCGCCTTGCGCCCAGGGTTGGCCCATTATGGACTCATCAGGGTCAGGGACCTCAAATGCGCTGGTACGCAAGCGGACAGACACAGACTTGATGCCCCCGCCTCCTCAAGCCAAAAAGATAAAACGGCCCAAGAAGGTACTTGACGAAGATACCTACACAGAAACACTATCACAAATTATCGCCCGGGACTTCTTCCCAGGACTTCTACAAACTGAGATACAGCAAGAATATCTGGATGCGCTTGAGTCAAAGGATTCCGCCTGGATCTCAAGTGCAGGCCGAAGACTGCAACATGTTATGACACCTGGACGCCGAAATGCACCTCTCTCATCACAACCAAAATCCTTCACTGCTGGTGACCGGACACCTTCAACATATGGAGGTGATACGCCAGCTTCAGTTACCTCTAATGTTCCGGACCCGCAACCACGGCTAGGAGCCAACATGAGCCTAACAAAATTTCAAGATACTTACACGAGCGAGGATAATGAAAGCTTTTACAAGCTTGTTGACAAACAGAATCAGAAAAAGGCCGACAAGTACGCCTGGCTTTGGCGCGGTAACAAACTACCATCAAAGCAAATGATCAAACAGAAGGAGGTTGAGGATCGACTGAGCCAAACCCGAAGCCTCATTGATGACGGATTCAAGAAGGATTTGCTTGCCATAAAGGACAAAGATGACCGTCCAGCTCGCCCAGATTCCTGGATTGCCAATCCTCGAAACAACTTGATGTTCAGACCTGACGGAGTAGAGGATGGCGTCCTCACTGTTTCTCAGGAGGCTGAAGAATCTTCAAGGATGGCTCCAAAGTCAATAGTCTACGAGAACACGAGAATGCCACAACCGCGCATCACACCAAGGCCGCCATCTCCAACCATGTCAGCGGTGCGGGACGCCATCGCCGGCAAGCCTCGGAAAGACGACCGCGACTCTAGCATCATTAGCGGAGGCGATACACCAAGAGTTAATGGGTATGCTTTTGTGGACGATGAAGATGATGAAGACGAGCCAATCCTCCCTGCTCCTATTATCAACCTAGGTCCGGGAGATGCGGCACCAAACCCTTTTCGTCTACAAGAGCAGCGCGACAGAGAAAGTCTACACGAACGCATGGTGGAGAGGATATCTCAGTCAAAGAAGGAATCCTCAAGGAATGGACTCACGGGGAGAGTTGACAAGACGCCGGTTCCAAAGTTTCCAAGTAGTCCTCGGGTCAATGGAGGACTTACACCAGCGGCACAGAGACTTTGGAGTAAGATTGGCACACCTGGGCGAGGATCGAGTGGGAGCTCATTTGGAAATTCTAAACCTATGACCCCAAGAGGATCACTCTTGAGATCAGTGAAGAGACCTGGCTCAACATCTGGAAAGAAGTAGCGACTGGATTGAGGTGCCGCGGTGACAGGACCCGGGGCTTCTCGCACTTCTTATATGTCTTCTAGAATGTAATTCTTGTTTACGATATGACCTGTTACTGCCCTCATGTTTTTTATGGCATGGTGTTGTATTGGCGCTACATAATTTTACTTTGATACCTGCCGCGGCTCAATAGAGAAGCGCAAAAACTCTGGAATATTTACAGGATAAAGCAAATAGATTTTAGAATGCAAATAAGCATTCCTCTTAATTTTGATCGAATAGTTTGTCTAATTCCTACATCTCCTAGGGGAGGCAATAAACCTTGAGACCTATATCCTAAGAGGCAAAAAGACTTGGGTAAGTTTAGGATAACTTAGTGGTCCTTTAGACTAGTCATTTTTGGCACCCTAATTAAAGGTCAGAAGTTTTCTTACTCCCTGAGGATCTCCCAGATGAGGCCATTTACAACGAACTCGCTTAGTTGCATGACCCATCGATTAGATCATGGACTTTTTTCGTTGAACCTTGGAACCACCAACCCACCAAACCGAGCTGGCAGCCAACGCCAGCAAGCCAGACAATATCAATCACCTCCATTCAATGTGCTTCTGGCCCGAGGCGGCCGTATACGCCCGATGAGGTTCGTCGACTTCGCAATCGACCTTGCCGCAGTGCTCAATGCCTCTCGAGGTGTTGCCGCTAAGCATGTCGCGCTTCGAGGTCGCCAGATCGATACCTACAGTCGAACTTCGAGTGTTGCTGCGGCATTGAGGAAACGAAATGCTCAAAGGAGCTCACCGACGGGGGAGAAAGCTCAAAATGCTACGGGGGCGAGCGATGAGGTCGTATACGAGCAAGCTGCGCCGGCAGCACGAGAGACGGAACCTATAATCGAGATACCGAAACAAAATGCTTCGCCGAAAGTGACGAGAACCGAGAGAGCGCCCTTCAGTAGCCCGATCACCAATCTCAGACCGAGCCCACAGCAACAGGCTACGTCGGAGCCAGCGAAAGAGGATGGCCTTGATCTACCGCCTGGAATCGACGTCAATATCTTTCATACTGCGAGAGGTTCCAAAGTTCTCGACTCTTTACGGAAGCAAGGTCGGCCTGGAGCACCGCCTGCACGCCCCGGAGTTGGAGGCCCTGTGAAGCCACATCCTATGCGAGACTGGCCTCCGCCCCCTCCACCCCCGGAGGAGAGCTATGAAGATGAGCCTATAAAACCTCAAGAACCTGTGGTCAAACCTGCAGAACCCATAGAACCTGTAGAGCCAGTTGAAAAGGAACCCGTGGTCGAGAAGTTTGTGCAGGAGAAGCCGTTGGAGGAGAAGCCTCTAGAGCAGAAGCCGACGGAGGAAAGCACCGTGCCTGAACCAGAAAAGGCCACTCCGGTGGCCCCTACAGCCGACAAAAAGATCGACGAGGATGTCATTCAAGCTGCAAGAGAGATTGCTGGGGAGTCAGCAACACCCTCAGAGACGCCCTATGCTCTACGAGAGTCCAAGGTCCCCTCGTCCCGTATTAGCCGAATCTGGAACTACAGTGGTCTTGCAGCAGGTATGTTGGGAGGCGCCATGACCGAAGGCTTTAGCCGAGCCTTTGGCGGTGGTGGTGAGGGATCTGTACTTCTAAGCGAGAAGAACATGGAACGTCTGGTTGCGAAGCTCTCGCGCATGCGTGGTGCTGCTTTAAAGCTTGGCCAGATGATGAGTTTCCAGGACACCAAGATGCTACCTGCCCCCATCCAACAGGTGCTCCAGCGTGTTCAGGATCGCGCTGACTACATGCCTGCCTGGCAGCGTGATCGCGTATTGGTAGCAAACCTTGGTCCTGAGTGGAGAGAGCTCTTCAGCGATTTTGAGGAGAAGCCTATCGCTGCTGCTTCTATCGGGCAGGTTCACAAGGCTACATTAAAGAACGGCAAGCGAGTCGCTGTCAAGATCCAATTCCCTGGGGTCGCTGACTCGATCAACTCGGACCTCGACAACCTGAGCATTCTCCTCACAGCTACCAAGCTACTCCCCCGAGGTCTATACCTGAACAAAACCATCGACAATGCGCGATTGGAGCTTGGCTGGGAATGTGACTATGAACGTGAGCTTCATTGTGCACAACGCTACAGGGAGCTTCTCGGTTCAAGCGAGAAGGATGTTTTTATGGTGCCGAATGTTTATCCCGAGGCATCGGGTAAGCAAGTCCTGACCATGGACTTCATGGATGGTATCGGCGTGACTCGCATCACCTCTTTCACCCAGGAGCAACGCGACTGGATCGGCACCCAGATTCTTCGTCTCTGTCTCCGTGAGATCACAGAGTTTCGTTTTATGCAGACAGATCCAAACTGGACAAACTTTCTCTACAATGCAGACGCCAACAAGCTCGAGCTGCTCGATTTTGGCGCTTCTCGCGAGTATCCTGACGAGTTCGTCACACAATATGTGCAGCTTCTCGCTGCGGCTTCTCGATCCGACAAGGTCGCTGTCAAGGAGTTGTCAGAGAGCTTAGGCTACCTGACTGGCCATGAGAGTCGTACCATGGTTGAGGCACACACTAAGTCTGTTCTTACACTTGCGGAGCCTTTCCTTGCCAACGCACCCGATATTTATGACTTCAAAGACCAGACGATCACCGAGCGTGTCAAGGCTCTCATCCCTGTCATGCTCCACGAGCGACTGGCACCTCCACCTGAGGAGACTTACAGTCTGCACCGCAAGCTCAGCGGTGCGTTCCTTTTGTGCGCGAAGCTGGGTAGCAAGGTTCCGTGTAGAGCGATGTTTGTGGAGGCTCTCGCCAAGGGAGGATACACCACGTGAGGTGAGAGAGAGGAGGCAAGCTTGTAATCATGTATTATGTAACATATAATCTTATGTGTAACACTATTTAGATCACTATAAAACGGTCGAGGGATGTAGAATAGAAAAGCAGGCGTTTATAAGATCGCTCATGTATCTCTACTTTCACATTAAGGCTCAATCGGGGAAAGGCCGAGCCTCGAAATAAATGAAATGATAATGAACTCATGAGTACATTCAAATGATCCATGTGCTAAAGTGAGACTATTGTACAGCTTGTTGGTGATTGTTATGGTTAAGATCTGGTGGGGCATGAGAAAGTCATTATGAGACACTTGCATCATAAGATTGATTGAAGCATAATGTAATCAGATTAGCTACAATGCACATGCTGGAATAAAAAGCTTGTCATGAGTCAATACAAGTTTCAGTAACTTTGTTCTAAAAAGCCAAAGAGGCAACCCTGTAATGCTAAAAAAGCTTGAAAGTAAACGACTCATAAAGTGTAGTGAGCGTGTTGTGTCTGCCGCTATCGCAAGCTCCTAGACTACCCCGCGCATACCTAAGACTCACCCCACCTCGATCTCTTCTCAGTCATCAACCTCGAGATCTTTTCACAGCGTCAATTGGATATCGACAGATCGGTGCTACCTCAAAAGCATCATCTCTTCAAGATGGCGAATCTCATCACTTTGGCCACGTGTTCTCTCAACCAATGGGTTTTGGATTGGGAGGGCAACCTGGGGAGAATCCGCAAGAGTATCATCAAGGCCAAGGAAGCCGGAGCTACTCTAAGAACGGGTCCGGAGCTCGAGATAACTGGCTATGGCTGGTACAGAACCCATGTTGTTATATTTACAGAGAGAATATGCTGACAAAAGTCAACAGTCTTGACCATTTCCTCGAGGCCGATGTCTACGATCATTCCTTGGAGTCACTGTCCGAGATCTTGACTGACACTGAGCTCCATGGTATTCTCATTGACGTTGGCCTTCCTATCATGCACAGGGGCTGTC
Source organism: Fusarium sp. NRRL 66896 (assembly GCA_014824405.1). Taxonomy (NCBI): domain Eukaryota; kingdom Fungi; phylum Ascomycota; class Sordariomycetes; order Hypocreales; family Nectriaceae; genus Fusarium; species Fusarium sp. NRRL 66896. The sequence continues at coordinate 31,773 of JABEER010000372.1, read as the reverse complement.
GATATAATTGCCGGGCTCTTCTGCTGGATGGAAAGCTGTTGTGCCTTCGTCCCAAGATCTACCTTGCGAACGATGGGTGTGTATGGTTGTCATTCTCAGAGATCCCATGTACTAACTCTACTTGACAGAAACTTCAGAGAGAACCGATTCTTCACTCCCTGGAATAGGCCAAGATATGTCGAGCAGTACAACCTTCCGCCTGCTCTGCAGAAGCACCAGGGTGTTCGCCAGGTTCCTATTGGTGATGTTATCATGTCACTCAATGACACAACTGTCGCCGCCGAGACGTGCGAGGAACTCTTTACTCCTCAGGCGCCGCATATTAATATGTACGTTTTCTCTGTTTCAAACCGGAAGCTACCTAATCTATACGATGGAGCGCTCAACTCCAGCGGTTTGGTATGGTTGTGTTGTACCATTGCTGACTATCATTCAGGGCCCTCAACGGCGCGGAAATCTTCACCAACTCATCTGGCTCTCACCACACACTGAGAAAACTAGATCAGCGCATTGCTCTGATTTCTGAAGCAACTAGGAAGAGCGGTGGAGTTTATCTGTACGCTAATCAATCTGGTGATTTACCCCAATACCATCGCGCCGAGCTTTATCTGACTCGATTCACTTAGGTTCCGATGGAGATAGGCTACTCTACGATGGCTCATCACTCATTATGGTCAACGGAGACATCGTGGCTCAGGGCTCTCAATTCAGCTTGGAAGATGTCGAAGTTGTGACCGCAACCGTGGATCTCCAGGCCGTTCGTGCGTATCGCTTCGCGCCTTCTCGAAACTTCCAGGCTACGCAAGCGCCTGTGTACGAGAGAATCGAGGTTGATTTCAGCCTCTCTAATGATGATCTCGATCTTGATTTTCTCAAGGCTCCAACAAAGCCTATGGCCGCCAGGTATCATCTTCCCGAGGAAGAAATCGTATGTGTCTTTCACAGAGTTTGAGACTTGTCTCTGTCAAGAGACAGTTCGATAGAGATGACTAGTGCTAACGTCAAGTTTTGTAGGCACTTGGACCCGCGTGCTGGCTTTGGGATTACCGTAAGTTCCCCAATGATACATCCTGTGGCACACAGAAGTTGGCACTTGGCGCAGCCGACACAATGCTAACTATAGGTTGAAGTACGGCGGAGCAGGGCGTCCGGTTACTTGGTACCTCTCTCTGGAGGTATTGACTCCTGCGCGACAGCAACTATCGTGTTTAGCATGTGCCGACTTGTCGTTGAGGCGATCAAGGCTGGCAACGAGGACGTGATTGCCGACGTCAAGCGAATTGCTGTATTTTCGGATAAGCTGCCTGAAACCCCTGAGGATTTCTGCAACCAGATCTTCCACACTGTTTATATGGGGATGGAGAAGCAGAGCAGCAAGGAGACTCGACAGCGCGCCAAGGACCTTGCCGAGCGTATCGGTAGTTACCACACTGACATGAACATTGACGATACCTTCCACGCTACCAAGAACTTGCTCACTCAAGGCACGGGATTCGAGCCTAAATTCAAGGTTCATGGTGGATCAGCGACTGAAAACTGTACGTTCTTTTACTCCACACAATGTATGCTAAACCCCTTTTAAGTGATATACTAACTCTTGCAGTGGCCCTTCAGAATATCCAGGCACGCAGCCGCATGGTCATCGCCTATTACTACGCTCAGATGCTACCAACAGTTCGGCAGCGACCAGGAGGAGGAAGCCTGCTTGTTCTAGGATCCAGCAATGTTGACGAATGTCTCCGAGGATGTGAGTGTGCCTTAAAGAAGGGTACTGCGATGTTGACTAACGATATCTTCCAGACCTCACAAAGTACGATTGTAGTAGTGCGGACTTGAACCCTCTGGGTGCTGTTAGCAAAAGGGATCTCAAGAGTTTCATTTCATGGGCGGCCAAGAACTTCGACATGCCGATTTTGGAAGAGTTTATTCATGCTACACGTACGAAATCTATCACGCTGGTTGGGTCACGAGACGACTAACACCAACATAGCCACGGCTGAGCTAGAGCCTATCACCGAAAACTATGTTCAGTCAGACGAGAGTAAGTGATCATCTCCTGTTGTAAGTTAACTTATTGACGTAACCGCAGTTGATATGGGCATGACCTATGACGAACTATCTCGTTTTGGAGTAAGTGAACCAGCTACGGACCAAAGCCAGTATTGCGATGAAACTGACACCTTGTTGCAGCGACTACGTAAGGAGAGTAAGTTAGGACCTTACGGCATGTTCCTACGACTTGTCGAAGAATGGGGCGGAGAGGGCAAACTGAGCCCACGAGAAATCGCCACCAAGGTGAAGCGTTTCTACCATTTCCATTACATCAACCGGTAAGCAATATTCCTATTGAGAAATGGTTTTTTTACTAACAAGATGTAGCCACAAACAAGCTGTGGCAACACCAGCTGTTCATGTGTAAGCGGGCCTCTTGAATCTTGTATTGCGTTGAAGATGTTGACTTTTACCCAGGGAAGATTACTCGCCCGACGACCACAGATTTGACCTTCGCCCTTTGTTCTACCCACCTGCCTTCCAAGGCTGGTCGTTCCAAAAGATTGACAAGCGGGTGGAGGCTATTGAGAAGGCTTTAGAGAAGAAGCAGAAGAAGGCTGAAGGCGGTTTGCAATAGAGAATATAGATTAAAACCTTGGGAGTTAATTGAACAGCTGTACGAGATTTCTTTTTGTGCATGTGTATGAAATGCCAACTGCAGGATATTCAGCAGTAACGTACGAGATTTTAGATTTCGATTTGATATGAGAGACATCGATCTGGGGGCACACTTGATAGTCCCCGATTGGAGAGTTGCCCCCCAACACCAAAGCGAGTCATCGTAGATTGAAACCCCCATCTGGGAATACCTTCACTGTATAGTACTCGCAGTCTGTCCTTGGAAACTGCATCGCGAATACTTCGGATTCAAAGCGAGATATTATACAAACACTCGGACCAGCCTAAGTACATTCACCCAGCTCTGAAATCATGGTACTCACTTAACAAAGAGAAACGCTTTTTGTTTGTACCCAAGTCTACAGCTTGCTTGTCTTACTTTCCTTTGCAGGGTACAGGGTGTATTTAACATATACACATTGTCAAAAGCAATAGCGCTATGTGTTTAGATAGGTATTAATGTCAAAGCGGACTGAAACTGGTGGCAGACGAAGGCTGGCCGCTGCCGGCAGCTGCCAACAGTTGCATGTAACTGCTCCCTCATGCATCGTAGCACCGCTCATAAAATAATTGTACTTATCTGCGGCACTCGCACTTTTCTCTGAAATCCTCGTCTTCCTATCATCTTTTGATCTTCGTTTTATGTTCCTAAGTGCGAATAAGGAAACCTGAATCGTCTTGGAACCGAACCGTTCAGTTGCTTCTTGGTAGAGGCGCAGCTATTGGCATCATGGATGAGGATGGCCATACAGGCTTCTATATGGCATGCGACAACGAGCATGATTCAATCGCCAAGCTTCTTCTCAAGAAAGGTATTGATCTGATCTCGCCAGATGAGGAAAGCAGCAGAAGGATACATGTAGCGATGGAGAAGCTCTGGAATGGTGAGACGGAATTCAAAATAGCGGAGGGAAGGGAAGTTTTTAATTTATTAAGGCAACTACTATGGCCTGACAAGTGGGATAGTCGAGATGACCGAGGATGTGTTGGACTAATATATGTGCTTTCTCATCTAAACACAAGGCAAGACCATCCTTAGATGGGTACAACCTCAATGATTATGTCTTGATCTCTTATTAGCTTATACTAAGCCTAGCCCCGAACATAAGACTTCGTTTATTAACAGGGGCCACCGAAGCCTCGGGATTTCCTTTCTCTGACTTCGCCATCCAAACCCGGTCACCCACTCAACTCAGCCAACAACAAAAAGACACAATGAACTCAGCCAACAACAAAAAGACACAATGAACTCAGCCAACAACTACCTGCCTTTCTGAAGGCAAAAAATAGATAAAAATATACAACAGCGGGGATTTACTAGTCATTACCGACCTAACTACTAATCCGCTTCTTACTAGCTTGACTAAGGGAGAGAGGACAGGATCCCGTATTTTCTAGTAGGTATGGTCGTATGTATCGTGAAGGCTTGGCAATGGTGTTCATATCGGTGGATTCTCATCGTGAAAGACCACTGGACAAGCATTCGGATCGAGTTCGTCAAGGTCCAAGATGGCTGATTTGAGAGTGTTGTACATATAAAAAGTTGTAATTGTTCAATGTCTCTAAATCCTGTACCCTGGTCTCTTTCCGAGACAGAACGTGATGAAACATAGGGGCAAGTTATCATGACTTGCCTTTCCCACGTATTTTATGTCTGGTTTAGGGTTCTTGAGTGACTCGGATTCGCAGCGTTGTCTTGCATGGTCTGCAAACCCTTGCAAATGATGTTCATTCACTCGTACATATCTTGACAACTTCACAACTCATGAGACGAGTTTAAGGATGAACAATAAGAATGAAACCTTATGCCGTAATCATCATCCCCTTTCTGTCTTAGATCATAATCTCCATCATGCTTCAGAATCCCCGTCTTTCCAGCCATTCCATGACTAGTCAAAAGTCATCATCCCCGGGCTCAGACATTTATTCGTCGCACCCCTGCGTTTGCTTTCCTCCATACAACTGTGCGCTCGCTCGTCGAATAGCAATGCCGATGCCTGTAGCTGCGAATGTACGATGCCTGGCGTTGTCCAACACCAAGCGGGCAGATATGCTAGACTTGAAGAGGTTTATCGCTTGGTCCGCCAAAAGCTTCGACATGCCTATCCTGGAAGAGTTCATCCATGCCATCCGTATGTTCAACAGTCATGATCATATCAACACTGTACTGACGATGATGTAGCCACGGCCGAGCTTGAACCTATCACTGAATACTACGTGCAAAGTGACGAAGGTGGGCAATCTTTCAACGTCAAAACAGAAACGTGCTAACAAGCAAATTTAGCTGATATGGGTATGACATACGACGAGCTCTCTCGCTTTGATGTAAGTGACGCAAATGCAGTGAACTTTGCTGCAACCAGACTGACAATCTTCACAGCGACTCCGAAAGGAGAGCAAACTCGGGCCATATGGAATGTTCCTTCGACTTCTTGAGGAATGGGGTGGTGAGGGCAAGATGAGCCCGCGAGACGTTGCCACTAAAGTGAAGAGATTCCATGGATTCCACGTATGTCAACAATTTTCCTTCCTTTGTCCTTTCGTTTTAACCTTCCATCATGACCCCCATTTTGTTTCTTCTTTTCCTTCACCTGGCTTGTCACAAAGCTGCCACAAACTTCTAAACTCATAGCACACGTATTGCTCAGCGTCTGATTTGCTCCTCGACTGACTCTTCTAGTACATCAACCGTCACAAACAAGCTGTGGCGACACCAGCAGTTCATGTCGAGAACTACTCTCCAGATGATCACAGATTTGATCTTCGACCACTGGTGTATCCCTCGCCGTGGCAAAGCTGGTCCTTCCAGAAGATTGATAAGCGGGTTGAGGCTCTGGAAAAGGCTCTGGAGAAGAAGAAGGCTGCAAGTGCCTCCAAATAGAGTAAACTCTTGTTTTGTGTTTGAGACAAACATGACTGTATAGTCAGCCATAAGAATAGAAAAGAACAAAGCTCAAGCGTGTCCATTGCACTTTAGCAATCTGTTTTTTGTTAGTACTTAAACTACAAGAACTAACTACAGGTCTCGTGGTTAAATTCCCCGACCCTCGGACTCAAGAAATGCTGGAAAACGGTATACTTAGTATTATGGACTTATATAATTCAAGCCTAAGCTTACGCTTCTTAGCCCTAGGCTTGATGGTGATGCTACATCTTACGATGAGATCCGTCGTAGAAAGCGTATGAATGAGGTACTGGTCTAGGGGAGTAAGGAGAATGAGTAATGAAGATAACAATTGTGAAAACATGAGCTTAGGATCTGTCTACCTAGCTTTACGTCTGCTTCTCCGGTGATTGTTTATCTTAATTTGCCAACGCATAAGATTTTTGGTGTTGCCCTTAAGAGATAGGCAGCTGGGGTCGGACCGAATTTGTCAACAAGTCAACATGAAATCGTCTCAGTGCCTAGCAAATGAAGGAACAAGAACAAACAAAGGTAAAACATGAAACTATAAGATACAAACATCTCAGATACGGGTATAAATACGATGCTAATTTCCATCTTGAAGTCTCCTCTTCTAAGCCACACATCCCCTGTCAGTATGGCAGCTAAGGACCACTTAGTACTTTGATCTTCAGATATCTCGATCTAAAGTGGAAAAATATATTAAGAGCTAAAAGACTAGATCGCCATATCGTCAGAGCAGAAACTCAAGCAATTAGCCGGGCCTCGATGTACTTCTCAAGATCGTGAGTCTCTCTTGGAACTCCGTTGAATCACACTAATACAAAAGTCGTTTTCTGACTTTTTAGATGAGCCCTACACCAGCAATTCAGTGTCAAGTTGGGTCAACAATATATTAAATGACCCATCTGCCCACGTCCACAAAGTAGGCTTTCTCTCACAGCTACTGGAGTCTCTCGAGCGTGCACAGCTTGGAGGAAATGGATTTTCTCAATATAGCATAAGAATGCATGTCTGATCCAGTTCCTATATATCTAACTTATAACTCTACTATACATAAGATGGTCGTGTACTAAGTGCAGCAAGTCCTATTCTAAGGTATGTCCATGAACCCCTTACCAATATTCGATATCTGACCTGTACTGCTTCCAAGGCTCAGGACCAGGTATGATCAGTCTCGACCGAACTGATGTATCAGCGCACTTCTTGTTAGTTATGAGGACAGCTCCTTCTGCCTGGTTCACAAAAAAAAAAAAAAGGAACCGCCGACTATATAATAAATCACAGTCTCCTGGGTAGGGAAGAGCTGTGAAACATATTATCAGGCCCCATGTTCCTCAGTTTGCTGCAGATGAAACTTGGTTGGAGAAGCGACTAAAGTATGTGACGGGAGACGAAGACCACGAAGCCAGCCCTTCAAGAAAAGTGTTATCAGTCATTGACTGATACAGGACCATATAGGAACCGCCCTATATAAAACTGTGTTTGTTCCAGGGCCTCTTATACCACGACACTAGCTAACCATGGGCCTGCATACAACATATATATCCACTGAATCTTGAATTCTGATGTAATTATTCAACTCGATAGGGGTATAGGAGAGGGGGCGCTCTCACATATCGCGCCAATCCTGCCTGACGCCTTGCATCGTCCCTGGATCTATTAGTTTTGTGAGAAAGCATCAAGATTGACCTTCGACGACGACAATTCATTATCAGCGACCGAGAAATCGGGCATTCCTTCGGGGTGTATCACTTTCCATACTACTCCTCTGCGTTGCAAGGTGTCATGTTTTCGTCAGGACGTCCAGATCAATCTGTAGAGTACCTCCGCCCTATCTGTACTGTGGACTTGAGTTGGGAGCTAGAGCCCTTACTCACTGCCACAGTAATACAACTCAAAAAGCATCAAGCCTGACTGAAGATTGTAACTGTCACAAATTATTCATCAGCCTTCTTTTTATGTCTCTGGGTAGCATCTACATCTTTCCGAGAACCAGGATAACAATTACCGAAGCAATGGTTTGTCGAAAGGACACTGAGAGGACAGTAGTTGATATCTCAGAAACTCAGGGGTAGTGAAGAGAGCGCCAGCGGAGGAAAGGAACAGCTGCGTGGGAAAACAACGATTACAGCAGCAATCCTATCTTCTTCGGTATATCAAGATCACATCTGTTCTCAACATAATTTCCACTATGATTTAAATAAGAATTTGGTTAGAATTGAGGTACCACAGTAGATCCTAAGTGATATGCATACTAAACACATCTGCTTAGTCTTCACTTTTGCCCATCCAAGGAAAAGGATAGCCAGAGCCAGTTCTCGGGAGTGAAAAGTTCTGTGATCAGCCATATTTCGCCTATAGGTGCTTTAGCACTGCGGTTTGTGCCTTATGTGGCAGCTTTATGTATCTGATTTAACTAATGTTGTGACGAGAAGTACTGACAGTGAATCATACGGGCAGTGAGTTATTCTGACAGTGAATCAGACTGATATTGTGCCAAGCTGCCTCCTTCATCCCAAGTATAAATACCCCCTTTTTCTCCCTCTGACTTTCCTTCTTCCTTTCTTCCTTTCATCCTCTTCTTCACTTCACAAGAGGCTGTCAGCCCTGCTCTCGAACTCCTTAAGGTAAGCATCGGCCATATGCTCAACATATACGATCACCAACTAACAATTACCCCATCAGGTCTTTACTTCATCTCACAACAAACCTTTCATTCAATATCACCATGTCGAACTCCGAAATTGACCTTGATCTCACCGAGATCCATTTTGACACCTTTTGCAAGGTCTGGGGCACGCCCCAAATGCTACATGCATTGATTGCTGCCCAGGAGGATGATGTCAAGCGCTGGTCTTCTTGTCCTTCATTTGGACCCTTCATCCACAAGCTCTTCGTTCAGTCTCAGAATGTCTCTCGTCTTGGGCCCATTCATCCCACTGGGTGCATAAGTCTCGAAAAGTCGCGGTACTCCAGCAAAGAGTTCTTCGCCAGAGCTGTTAAAGCTCCCGTTGATGGTGTGGCCGCTCTCAACCTCCATGGCCCATCAGATGGCAAGCCTTTTCCCTTCCCCATCAGAGATATTCTATCCAGATTCCATGAATACGGGCAGTATGAACTCCACAAGGCTCGGATGGCAATCCGCTTCGACAACAAAACAATCAAATATGTGGATATACAGGCATTTCCATCTGAGAATTTCCCCGAGACCCGCAACAAGGGCCAGCTCAAAAAAGTCAACATTGTTGATAGCTTGGATGACAGACATGATGTGGTGATTTGTGGCCGTCGTTTCCTGAAACTCGACACTCGAACTGCCTTCAAGGAGCATCTTGAAGTTATTGGGAACCGAATGAGGGACAACGGCTACAACATCAAAATTCATGTCCCAGATGAGGTCATTGAGAGCGAGGTTGAAGAATTGGAGAGATGGAACAGCGATTCTGATTATGGTTCCTTCAACTTGGGTGTTTATATGGACTGGGCCTACTTTCTGCCCTTGATCACCAGTGCAGTTCTTGGCACAATCAAGAATGGAGAGTTTGCCGTATTTGAAGCAGACGACAGTACGAGCATTTACTTGCGCAATAATCACAAAATCGACGATCGCTTCCTCTCAAACCCGGAGACTAAAATGAAGTGAACTCTTCTTCAGTCTCAACTCTACGTGGTAACCGACTTGCAACTGTCTGTTGGACGAGGCCTTTTGGGGTCTTGGTACTGGGGATGAATGTCAATTCTATCTATGAATACTGACGCATACGCTGATATCGAAGCCGTGCTCAATGTGGACGATAAAGATAGCAGATATATAAAAGGGGCGACCGGTTTGGTGGCAGTGGCGGTGGAGGTTCATTTATGCAAACCAGAAAATAGTTTATGATCAATAGCTCTTATTGGAAGCTAGTTGAGAGACTCAAGCTTATGTGCTATATCTAAGGCTTTCTCTTACATCTCAGTGCCGTTGACTTCTTTAAATGTGTTTTCACTACCTCCGGCTAGACTCAGAGGCCAAGCTGAAAAAAGACTATGACGCCTTGGAAAAGGGGAGTAGTCTTCTCATCTTGCCACTTCTCGCCATCTTCCTGATTTCTTTTTCATTCTTCCTCTTCAGCTTTCCAACGACCTCATCGTGATCCTTCCTGATGGCTTCAACCTCAGCCTCATGCTGTTGCTTCAACTAGACAAGATGTTAGTTTACCTGATGGGCTCAGGAAGAGAGTGAGTGAGTGGTACCTGGCCTGCAATAAGCTTTGCGCTTCCAGATTCGATCGCCTGCTGTCGAGATTGTTGGATGGTGAAAAGTACATCTTCATGTGAGAAGCTTGTTTCAATTTGCTGAAAGCCTTTCATCATTGTCTGTTGAATCACCTTGGAGTAGATGAGTGACCAGTGTCCGATTTCGAGTGCACCTTGGCGCATCAGCTGAATTTCGTTTAGAAAGTCCTATAAATATCAGTTTTGTATGCAATCAAAGAGGATATGGGATAGTTTACCAGGGTATCTCCAAAGGAAAGCCCTTCAGGAATTCCTGTAGCTATTTCCTTGGACTCAGAACAACTCTCGAGAAATGACTGCATTTTGGCGAGCATCTCGTTGTGGTGAATTGCAGCATTACGGAGACAATCTATAATACCGTGAAGCAGCAATTGAACAGGCTGCAAGACTTCAATGCATTGTTTCTGTGCCGGGTGGTCAGTATTGTGTAACTGAACCTGGGACAAGGGCATTTTACCAGTTCATTAGCTTGCGTCGAAAGCTTCTGGATGTCGACCTCGGCCTCTTCCTTACGTCGTCTATACTCCTGGCCTCGCTCAAGCTGATCTTGCATGTTACTCTGCGCAGATTGGAGATCGTTGCTCGCCCAGAGGTTGAGTATCCACGTAGCGGCCATCTGACCTCCAGCCATGAGCATCTTTCCACCGATGTTTGCAGAACCAGCAGACTGGATGATAGTTCCAATTTGATTTGCTAATTTGTTCTTTTGCCTAGAAAGATCCTCTCGCCGGGCTCGAGCGGCATCTTCGTTTGCTTGAGCTCTATCTTGGTTGTAGATCTGGTCGTCTATCTCGGTCTTCAGAGTACCGATCTTTTTGTTTGTTGCGTTCTCTTCCTGGTTCATAATGTCTATTGCCATTACTAAGACTGTACAGTTTGTAAGAATCCTGTGGTGACTGACCTTTGGTCTTGCTGATACGACGACTGAATTCGTCAACGGAAGCGCGCCAGGCTTGAAGACTTTTGTCAAGTTCATCGCATTGTTTTCTGCATACTTCCGTTGCGTTTGTGAGCTTCCTGAGATGCCTATCGAAAGACGCTTTCTCGCCGGGAACACCAAAAGTACTTTGAAGTGCGTTCAGCTAGTAATCAAGAAGTTAGTATTAGTACGCATGAGCTGGTTCGTTACTCTTACCGTTCCCGTATCCTGTATCATGGACTTGGTCTTCATGTAGATACTGTAGAAAGCTCCATGTGTTTCCACCAATTTGTCGAGCCCCATATGACAATGCTCAGCCAGGGCTGTAGACAGATTATCGCTCCTGATAATAGTGTTAGTATTCAAGTTTCAGAGACCAAAGTGCTTATTGACATGGACGAAGTTTCTTACCCAGGGAAGCCATCCGCGTCTACTAGAAAGACAGAGGTGGCATTACTTGTCGTAGAAATGTAGAGACACAATTGAAGCTTCTGAGTAAGCAACTCGGCTCTGATCAAAGGCTCTAACAGATTATCACGAGGTCCTTGAGACATCTCGGCCGGGAACCGAACTAAGCTACCCATGTTGGAGCTGGCGATATCGGATGTTCCTAAGGGATTGAGTACAACAGACAGAAAGTTTAAAGGCGATTAAATATCCATCGATAGAATTTCAAATTCTAAAAGACACAGCTTTATCCCAGAAGCACTGCGCCGACTAATCGACTTAAGAGGGGTTACCCATGTCCAAGAAGTATCTCAATGTATATGTGCCAGCGTTTCATCTGCACCTATCCTTTACCAGGGAATTCCATATGCAAACTAAGGGCAGTTTCAACCCTCGTTGAGCCTATCCCCGCTCACGATAAAAGCCAAAGCCTCGTTCAGAGACAGGGGTCGACATATGCATGGTAGGCGCCCGCATTTTAGTTTTCAGCTCTTCCCAAGGGAGTACCTGATAGGTTATACAAGGGCAACATGCATGCAACATTGTCGTGGTCGCTGTAGGAGAGAGCCTGTCGAGTCTTAATAGTGTATGGATTTATCAGGCTCGGCATCGCATTTCAAGAATTGCCGAGTAGTTTCAACTCCTACCCTCAATCCTGGGATTGGATTCAATCCTACCATTGTATCCAATTCTATAATTTGGCCTCAATAACCAAAATGTCAACCTCGGGAGGAATCTCATTATCTCATTTCCAGGCTCGCTTGACTGTGCTGCAATCACAGCACCAGTCCCTCAAAGCAGCCAACTTAGAAATGCGAGCCACACAATCCGAACGATGCAGTTCTTCACTTGAGAAAGCCGTCAAGAGTCTATTCCAAGTCATAAATCTCGTTCGCAAACACGATAAACGTCTAGTTGCATGGCACGACCGCAGTCCACATCTCAAATCGGCTCTTCGTTTAATCGGCATTGATCGACGAACAGAACATACCGTGAACAAGACTACGGCGAAACTCAAGAATGGTGTACATAAAGTCGAGACACAGTTTGAATACGCCGGGCAAGTCATAGGAGAGAGTATCGATGATACTACACGCTTCCAGAAGGACTTTTCGCAAATTAGTCACTCTGGAGTTGAGGAGAACCTTCAAGCTATGAGAGCTGCTGAAGCTGAGCTGAAGCAGGAGTTGGAAGACCTCAAATATCAGATTCAGAATCAGGATGTGGAGTGTTCTGGGGCAATGGCAGAGTTGACACAGCAGATTCAACGGCTTGAGGAGCTCACAGCGGACCATGACTCTGCAAGAGCCTGGAAAAATACTTGGGGAGCGGTGAGGATAGCCACCTATGCTCGAGCAATGATCAATCTCTTGCTAATTCTTCGGTCTTCAGGTTACGGTACTTGCGGCAGCGGGAGCTTTTGCAATGCCATTTGTTGGTATTTCGGTAGGAATAGTAGCCGGTGTCAAAACTCTGTAAGTCATCCAAACTGCATTCTATGGTCCCCATTGACACGATGATGCCACACGCAGTATGAGTTCTGAGCAACAAGAAACCCTCAGGGTACAAAAAGAACAGCACGAGCTTCTTGTCCAAAGCCACGACTCAGAACTGAAATCGCTTGAACTCCAAATGGCACAATCAGGTCGTCACCACGACAGTTGCGCCTATTACATGGACCAAATCAAGCAGATCCAAAGCGCAAACTTGACTATTCGTCAAGAATCAAGCAGAGCGTTCAAGACTCTTTGCGAAGTGCAGATGGCACTGGAGAAGGCGAGGCTCAACATCTTTGAGATATCACAGGAACTGCAGGAGTGTCAATATGAGAAGACCAGGCGGGGAATGGCGGCGAGATTGAATGGGATCTTACAGAATATCCTGGAGTTTCCTGCAAAGGCGAGGTTGAAGGCTATTGATCAGAAGCTCATTGAGCAGGCTGCGAGCGGGATACGTGCTATTTCTGGTGCAACAGCTGAGGTTATGGCGATTGTGGGTGAGTAAGATAATGGTCTGGTTCTAGACTCTTATCATTTACACTTCTCGTGAGGGGTTTGAGTGAAACTAAAAGTTGTATTGACATTTGTGTTGGTCTTCAAAAATGTCTGCCTGATCGGCACAAATGATACCCCATTGGAAAGGTAGTATCTTGTACCTCACACGGGTGCTTGCACATTAACCATGCCTCTGTCTGATGAAACTAGGCCTGGATTGGTCTATCAGTCTCATGAGGTCTTCGAAGCGCTAGCCTGCTTTTCAGCTGTCTTGAATATGCCACTGCATATGCTAGCATCGTCGAAGCCATAGCTGCATGCTGGCCCTCATGAAGGGCCAACAGCCAAAAATAGGAACTTGACTTGAGAGCATGCAAGAATCAAATCGGTCTGTAATTTTGTACTGAGCTGCCCACTGCGTTGGGTTTTACCAAGAGCAGTGTTGCCTATCACTCGCAGCATTGTGTTGCCAACTCAAAATGGCATCGTATAATGGTCGGACGATTCATTCTCTTACAGGCGGAAACAACACGTCGGATCAGGCATCTGCAGAGTAAGCAGCACTCGATGCCACCAAACCACATACTAACAAGTTATTCTCAGTATCATAGCTCTTCATGGCCTAGGAGGTGATTGGAATCGTACTTGGAGCTCCTTCGGATACTGCTGGCTCAAACACGCTCTCGTACCCAAGTTCCCATCATGCAGAATCCTCTCTCTCAATTGTCCAGATATGCTCTCTACTTTATCAGCACACCCTCCAGACATAAACGGTCTAATTCATGATATCATCAGAGACCGCCGTCAAGAGAGCCGCTCAAAGTCACCGATTATCTTTCTCGGCCACAGTTTTGGTGGCACTATTCTCAAACAGGTGTATGTTGCTACACACCCTTCGAATGCAGGTGACCCAGACTACAAAGCGCTTCATAGCCAGATTCGTGGCTATGTGTTCTTTGGGACAATCCATAAAGACAGAGACATGAGTCGTGCAAAGCTTGAAGTCCCAGAGTTTTGGAGGGCTTTGAGTCGCGGGGCTTCAGGTACATTGGGCGGTCACTCTCATGAGTTGGAAAAGGCCATGTATACCACCTTTCGTGTTAATCATGCCTTTCGTCGCCTCGGTGGGGAGAACCTCCCCATTAATTGCTTCTATGAAACCAAGGGGCCTGGTGGACTTAGTGTCAGTGAATCTTGTCACTCGTATTCCAGACCTGAAGCTAACATGTGAGCCCAGAGACGTGTGCTTATTACTCAGGAAGAGTCAACTCTGGTCGCCCGTCCTGTTCCTACCATGCCTCTAGATCTGGACCACCAGTCCCTCGTTTGCCTCAAAAGTCCACGAGATGAGAACCTCGCTCGTGTCCTCGACGCTCTTGATTCGTTCATGATTCGAGCTATGGACGTCGAAACTCGACTGCATAGGTCGAGCGCTCCCGAATCTCGAGGTCTTTGCCTTCTGTCACTTGACGGAGGCGGTGTCAAGGGATTATTTAGCATCATTGTTATTGATCGGCTAATGCAAGAGACACGACGCCTTGAAGGCCCTGGTGCAGAACACAAAAAGCCTTGTGACTATTTCGACCTCATTGGTGGGACAAGTACAGGAGGTTTGCTAGCAATCATGCTTGGCCGGCTTCAGATGGACACTCAGTTTTGTATTCAGGCTTACAAGTCTCTGTCCAGGGAAGTGTTTGCTAGGAAGTTCAAGGTGCCTGCCCTGGAGAACCTCCGCAAGGCCAGCAATATTGCTTTTAAATGGCCATGGTTCGACGGCGATAAACTCAAAGAAGCCGTTTGTCGCACCATCAAAGAGAACCTTCTCCCGAGTGACTCGGCTATGGTAAGACAGAGTGGCTGCCGCGAGGAAGATCTGACTCTCATCACCGACATGAAGTCTGCCACGTACTCTTTTGTCTGCGCCATGCCCAAGTACGAGGAGAAAGTGAAACGAATACGATCTTATGAGCCTCTTGGCCAACAAAGACATGTTCCATCTGAACGGTTGAAGATCTGGGAAGCAGCACGAGCAACATCAGCAGCGCCGATGTATTTCCCACACATAGAAGCCGGCGGCGTTTCTTACTTCGATGGTGGACTTGAGAGTAACAACCCCGTCATTGAAGTGATCGAAGAAGCCAAGCAAGAGTTCCCCGATGATAAGATCTCAACCGTGATTAGTGTTGGTACTGGTGCGTACCAAGCCTCAGATGCGAGCGCAGGAGTTACGGGGTTGATGAACTACATGATTAATTTGGCCACAAGCACAGAGAAGCACCACAAAGCGGTTCTCGAGGACCCTCGATTTGAAGATATTAGGAAAGAAGGGTACTTTCGACTCAACGGTACACTTGAACTTGGAGCCATTGACCTCGCCGCTGTGGAGCGCATGGATGAGATTGAACGTCTGGCTGAGGCCTATCTGAGTTCTAATGAGGGTCAACAACAAATTGGAATGTGTGCTGAGCGTCTAGTTGAGAGGGCGAAGCACCAGTGAAGCTTGGACAAGCCCGCATGTAATCTGCATTTGGTGATCAGTCAGTACATACGACCATACCTACTAGAAAATACGGGATCCCGTCCGCTCTCCCATAGTCAAGCTAGTAAGGGGCGGATTAGTAGTTGGGTCGGTGACGACCAGCGAATCCCCGCTGTTGTATGTTTTTTTGTCAATTTTTGTGGGCGATGAAGCTATCGCGAGACTAGATTTTTACTGTGGGCTTGTGGAGCTGTGGTGGAGGCGTGAACCGTGCACGAGGCAGGTACAGCTTAGACTCAAATACTCAAGCCCTTCAACTGTTGAAAACACATCACGAAATTTACTATATGACTTAGCCTCATAGTAGAACACTGTTTATAAAACAAATATCAAGTACTCTAATTTCTATTGGAAAAGACATTATCGCAACATGGATATCATAAGACCCTCCTCTGAACAAAAGAAACACACGCTGATAAGGTAAAATATAAATAGAGGCATCGACTAAGCAGATGCTGCTACAGAAGCCGAAGCAGCCGATGAAGACGATGCACCAGCTGTAGCATTATCTCTCTGGACCTTTTGCCAGATCGACATGCAGCTCATGACAGCCATCAACGCCCACAACTGACCCAACTCGCCTGTGGCACCGCTTCCTCGGAACTGAAACTCTCCGACACCTGACAAACTCTTGAGACAGTTTGTGCCGCCCCAGACAGCAACGACCTCCTTGCCATCGCTGGTATAGCCCTCTCCATTGGTGCTACCATCGTGGAGATCTTCTTCACTTGAGGAGTATTCCTCCTTGGTGTTTGTGCTGCCGAGACGGACGAGCTTGTATCCGCCCCAGCGTGATTGACCAACGCTCTTGACTTCAGCGCCTCGAGAACGTCGCCATTCGAAACGCTCCACGCGCTGGCCTGGGCCATGGCCGACTTGAATAGCGAACCAGAATCGTCCCTTCAGTCCTTTAGGACGACGGAGGATCTCCTCTTGAGGGCCATTGCCGGAAAGTGAAGGCAATGTGATCAAATAGTCGTCGCGACAGCTTGATTGTCTGCCAGAAGCAGCCAGTGGTGGGGAATCAATGGTTGATCCGCTGTGGAGGATAATGTCGCCGTATAAGCCCTTGACGAAGTTGAGTGTGTACATGGGCTCGCCGTTAGGGCCGCTGAGAAAAAGGTTCATGCGAGCGAAGCACGCATATTTTCTCCAGCCAGATTCGTATGAGACGCGGATGATGGGCGGAATTCCCTTTTCGATTCCGCCAGCTGAGAGCTGGTGAGTTTGAAGTTTTGAGTTTGAGTGACCCATCGTGAGATGTGTTGGAAGAATGTTGTTTGTGGTATTGAGAATATCGAAAGGTGAACTTGATGAATGTAATACTTTAGTCTTTGTATTTGAATGTCTTAATCTCTTGTATTGATATCATTTCTATACTTTGGCAATTGCTTCAACTTATATACTCAATAACTGTGATCCTCGTCTTGAAGGTGAGCGCTGCATCGCTACTGTTTACGGAAAAGATCAGCAGATCTCCGCGCCGCTGAAGCACTGCCGCAGTCTTAGCTCGGTATTAGCGATTGGTTATGACGTTGTTAGGCGCCCTTGTAAGGCTGGCAGGCTGGTCAATTTCCCTTTAGGGCTTATTTCCAGCGCTTCATCATCTCCAGAATGGGCTGTGAAGATGTCACAGATAGACGAGCATTGCGGCGCAATTCAAGCTTGGAGATACGCTATGCGAAAAAGGAAAACTGTGGCCAATAATTCTGTAGTTATTGGCTCACCTTCTTGATGCAAGTTTAATTGTTGCTCTGAGTGCATAGCCTCGACTGGCAATGTTAACGCTGGAGTTTTAATAAGAAGATCAGCGGCAGCTCAACTTGAGATTCATCCTAGCGGCGCATTCCAACATATACAGATTCCTTTCAGTACTGTCGTATTAGTGGCAAATGGTCATCTCGGACAAAGCGAACATGCTTATTAATTTTAATGATGGGTTTTGTGCTTGAAACTGTGCATGCAAGCATCACAACATCTTAAACGTCGTTAATGATGTTGAATGCGCAGCAGCAGCGCAACATGCAGCCTGAAAGAGAATTCCAATGCATAGAAATATTAAAAAGGAAGCTTTCTTTAGACAAAAGCAAAAAATGAATACCATAGCAGCTACTGGTTTCGATCCAGTGACCTCCGGGTTATGAGCCCGGCTGAGATGAGTTAGTTTTGTAGATTTTGTGGAGTCTGTTAAACATACCGCGCTTCCACTGCGCCAAGCTGCTTTCTTGGGTGACAGGCGGCTTTGCTAATTCACATTAATGTGAGGAGACATTCTGGACTCTACAAAACTCAAGCGACGCAAAGAAATAACACACTATTAAACCCCAGTAAATAACATATTGTTAAATAATTTTTAATTCATTAGGTTTTTTGCTTCAATGATGATGTCCAATGCTGTAGCGCCATCACCTTTTGCTGGCACTGTGCTCCAAATTGTGTGGGCTAAGACTACCCCGCCCCCGCTTCTATGACTGTGAAGATGTGGGCTATATGTACGACGAATTCACTGTTCTCTTTCACCAAGGAAGCAATTTGGCGCAGTGGAAGCGCGGTATGTTTCTCTATAATATGCATCAGTTGGCCAATGATACTAACAGACACAGCCGGGCTCATAACCCGGAGGTCGCACGATCGAAACGTGCAATTGCTAGGTTTCTATTTTTTGCATTTTTTATGAATTTCATGAGTCTGTATCTTGTTTTGTGGTATGGTATTTATTGCGTTGGCTACATTGTTTTTGGGTCACGATCTGCCATGCATCTGTATTAATTGCGGGTACGAGGGTGGCAGTTGCATATATTGGCTGATGTAGATGATGTGAGTTCTCCCTGACGCGAGTTGCAATATCTGATATGAGGATACGCAGTGTATTGTATCATATGCTGTGTCCTTCGAGTGTCTCTCAATTACAAACAAAATCAGCAAGAGGAGTGATTGTCATAAATGAAGATGCCTGCGCTCGCATCTCCGAACATGATATTACATGTCTTCAATCCTGTCCCTCTGAACTAGGACTCTTCACCAAGCATAAACCTCACACCTGCTCTCATAATTTTCTTCACAATCTCAAGCTCATCCTCATTTCTCGGCGCATAAACCATCACGTTACCCAAATACAGAACAGTACCACTCAGCGGGTGACGCTGACCCCAGCCTCTCTCTAAAACAAGCTTCGCATCCTTTGGAGCCAGGTTAATATGCATTGAACCATCGCTCCCATGCATGTGCCCGATCTCTCCTCCTGTGCGCTTTGCTATAGGATGGGAAGGTTTGTCGGAAGCTACAAAGAGAGCTGGGCCTCGTCGCTCGGCAAGAGATGTTGCGATCTTTAGCTTTGAAGAAGGTGATGATGCTAGAGATGACAGGAATGATTGGTAACGCTGACGCTGTTAGTTAATAGAACGACCCTCTGCTGGAGCAACACACATACATCGATAAGAGGTTGCTTCGCCATATCCGTCAGCTGTCGACTCGGAGCCGTCCACTTTCCTATCGTCGGCCTCGGCGCTTCACGAACAGGAACATCTCTCTCATTCAAGAAGGCGACATGTCCGTTAGGACCCGCCTTCTCACATGCCTTCTCATCATAGCAGCTCGTATGAAAAGGTTCCTTCTTCAAAGGCTTGAGGAGGATTTGGCCAATCCACCCGATGAGGTTGTGAGGTGGACCTCCTGGCCCGAGAGCAAGATATCCATGGTAGTCTTCGGCTGCGATACGAAAGACCGGGATACCAATAATTACCCCGGCTGAAGCCGCGATGGCCAGACGTCGATTCTGTGGACTGAGGTTGGAAAAGGAACGGAAGATGGAGTTAAGCCGCGATGTCATTTTGTGAACAATAGATGACTATGAAGAAGCAAGTGAGAGATAAAGACGATTTATCGCATTTCTTATATTCCATCAGATCACAACCAACACAACCAATTCGCAGTGTTGATTAATACAAAAGGGTTTGATCTTGTGTCGACCCCGAAATCCGATACGTAATATACCGTGAAATAAGCCGCATTGTTCGCTTTGTTGAACCTACCAAAAAGTCATACGACTTCGTCTTACGCGAGGCGATTTCACCCGCAACAGTTGCACAGCTTTAAGCATCCTCCTAGATATGACGTTATTTTTGTATAATTAGAATGTCCCTTTTTCGGTTTATTTTCGTGACCATATATCATATCGGGGTTTGCTATAGTCTTAATTCTAATCCCGTTGTAATAACGACAGCAATCCTCTTTAACTGCTTTTCTGAAATCATTGTCGTAGCTTTATATACATAGCCTGTATGGTTCTGGTCGATCTTTTACTTACCAATAATGAACTGTTTCGTATATCTCATGAAAAGTCTGGTCAAGGTCACCGTTGATATACAAGTCACAACTTGGGCAACAAACTCAGTAGAACTCAGCCACGCCTCATTCTACAAGTATAAGAACAATGAAATCTCATATCTTGATGAATAGTACTTCATAGTTCTTCAATATTAGATGAATGCAAAAGCCGATGCTACAGTGGTGGCATCGATATTGCTTGACATCAGAATGCCAGCACCGACCATTTACATACAACACGACGCTGAATACGGGCATAAAATCGAGTGATGCACTAGTAACTTTCATTACAATCGCTCATATTTCTTTCTGATGTTCACTGATATTAGAGGGCTATGCACCCCGATGCGAGTGTTCTACATGGTGAACTTCGAGTGGCACTCACTACTTCATGCTCCTCATTACTTCCTGCAGTATAACTCAAGTAGTATGTCTTAAATAGCTCCAACTTCGTTTTATATCTTCGATTTCCATTCCACATGCCCCTTGGAGTCAAGCATCATACGTATACTATTATCGCCCCTTTTAAACACATGCCCACGACCAGAAAGAGTCTCTTCACAGACTTTCACTCTAAACATATAAAGGGACTATAGAATAACGCAATGTATACCTGATCTGTTTTTTACTGATCTAAATGTGTCGTGCTTGACACGTCGATGAGGTTCACCCTCGAGACAATGACTTGTTCTGGAGAAATATAAAAGTTGATGACAATTTTTAATGAGAAAACAGTATGAGAAACCGTATTTTTAAGTTCCTATAGGTCCTCTCTCGCAATTGACTTATCTTGGCGCTCTCAGATCGCTCCTGGACGCTTTCGCTGGAGTTATATTGAAGCATATAGGAAATGGCAGAAGCTCACATGTCACTACCCAAATGTCGACATCCGTGTGAAAGACCCTAAGACAGTGCGCTTGCGCTAAACAAACAGGTTCGTTTAATTTAGCTTTCTTTCAACCCTACGATCTTCCGTCGGCCTCATCCTCCTGTGAAGCTCGCTCAGAGTTTGACAGGCCAGCATGACACTGTGGTCTCTCAGCAATTGTTCCTCATAAAGAGCACCCGATGCAACATCTTTGTCTACTTGGAACTCCAAATATCATTCCCATGTGGTTCTCTCATGGTAGTTGAAGGGACTGAAGACTTGATCGTCTTTCAGGATATGGGTCAGGGGCATCAAAGAGTATCAGCTCAAGCAGAAACTCAAGAACTCTCAAGGTCAAAACTCATATATTGTTCTTTTAATACACCGCTCGTATAATTGAGTATGTTATGTGTCAATTGTCGTGTCAACCGTGTTAGAGATATTCTATTCTCACTTCTGCCATGGATCACGAGTATGCATCATGGACAGGAAGCACAGCGATACACGAGACAGTCGCATAAATCAGCTTTACTTTGAGCTAATACTATATATCTAATACACACTAGCCTTATTCAATTACTACATATTGGTCTCTCATTCTCAGTCCCTTTCTGTGGCTGATGATGTTGTCGGCTGGGTCACCATAGGTCGTGATACCAGCTCATAGCACCATGATCCATTCTTCTGTCAAATAAACAAGGAGGTGCCACAATTACGAGTAATGAGATACTATTTGTACATAAGTCTTCTGCGTATCTACTGTTATGGGGATTCATCGAACTCATCCGGACTTAACTCAGCATCATGGACTTACACCACTTATCACCATTAGTAGCAGCAATTGTTAAACACCACGTACAACACATAATCGTGACAATATTAATAGAAAGGCCAGTCACATACTACAAGAAAGAAAGAAAAAGACTAACTACAGGGCATGATAACACGGTTATGGAAACATTACTACAGACTATTATAAACATAAGCATTCAATATCAAGCTTCTGATATCATGTCACCCTATATGACAAAAAGTCACCTAACCTATATGGCAGGGTTCTATCTGATTCCCGGTAATAAGAGATATTAATAAACAGGTTAACCGTAGAACTTCCACTTACCGGCATGTGAGACTACTGCATTACCGCCTGTGGCAGAAGCCCCATGTCAATCTTCATTGCGACATTGCGACATTGTCACTGCCATTGCCATTGTCCCTATCCCTGTTTAATACACTCATCGGACAGAAGCTCTTCTGAGTGGTCAGAATCTTGAGACCCCGGTTTCTTGGCGCTTTGACAGTTGTCCTTGTTGGTAACTGACTGCCTATCGCCACAATCCTGCGACCATTTGGGATACCTGTTCGCAGGTCTCATACCATACTACCGGTTTCAATAATTGGGTGACCTGAACTGGACCCAACACAATGTATGTATTCAGAACTGAACCCGTACTCCGTATCCATGGCTAGAACACAGGGCGTCGGAATCACAGCGACAACGGGTTTGGTGCCACAAGTACCGGTGGAGCTGAGTCGTATACCATCAAACCACGGATGTCTGTTGGTTGATGATGGAGGCATTTCTCTCAAGGCTAGGTATTGTAGCACCACCAGTGCATCACGGAAATGGTTTCCCGCGTAGGTGATAAGCAGCCAGCAGCCAACACAAGACGGCCAGAGTATCGTGCCAAGACAAATAAGGGTGATGTTGACCCCATCATCAGAGCGGCACAGACGGGGCTTAGTTCCGATCCAGATATCGTAATTCTGTGAGGATGAACTCACTTGACTCAAGGCTCTATGGATACCCTGAAGGATAAACTATTTCGAACAAAAAGCAGTCGTCTTTTCATCTTGGATATCCTTACCCGATCTACGGACTTTCACGAAATGCCGAGAAACACACTAAGTTGATTTAGGTTTTGGGCCCGGCACCTAAATACCTGGCCAGTTCATAGCTGGCGCGCCGGTAGCTGTTAAAACAGAGCCAGTATCAATCAAAATGTCTCGCGCCTGCGCCACAGATCTCCCAGGTGTGGTACCTGGACAGCTGGGCTAGACCATCGACTCTCAAACAGAAGCCTGGACTGTAGTTTCGGCCGCCCGACCCCAGAACTTCCAAAACCTTGTTGCTCGCCTAATATCTCTCGGCGCAGGGCATAGCGGAATATATCCCGGACGAGCCGCATAAATCGCCCATTTGGTGCTGTAAATCTTTCTGTGCTGATCTCTGTTCACTTACACGGGTGTGTCTGACTGACTGACGACACTTGAGATTCATACTGTAGGAGGATCGCTCGAGGATGCCAAGTAACGTTATCTCCTACCCAACAACACTGCAATGGACTGGACTATAGACAGTGGCCAAGACCCCTGGATCCTGTGACCGTAGACTCATGATGGGGGCGAGGGGTTCGGATAAGCCGCTCTACGGCGTGATTCTCGGCCGCGTCAGTGTGATATTGCATCTTACTGCACCAACAAGGCACGCCAGCAAACGAGCGAGCGAGCGAGCGAAGGAAGAGCTAAAGAAGTAATTTGGTTGCGCATTCGTCCGTTCGCAAATACTTTGCCCTCGGGGTGTAGCGAGATACAATACGCTACCGTACGGGACCGAGATATCCCAATCTTGGTGGATCTCTCACTTGTTTGTTTCTCCTGTTTTTCTGGACGCTAAATCCTAGCCCGTCAGATAATGCCGTGAAAGTAAGTTGGGCGATATGCCGATGGGGGGGGATTCGCCGAGTCAATGAATTCATCAAACCCACAAAACTCATGACTCAGCCATAACTAGAGACAGCGTTGTAGCCGGGTACAGTACCTAGAGTACTAGAGTCTAGAGAGAGGGATTCGGGATTCGCAATCCAATCAATGCGCCGTTGGATTGCGTATGGAGAGAGACCCCAAAAGCTAAGACTCCAGGACATGGCCCATGGAGACTGCGGGACTGTTGCATTAGGATGCCGGTACTTGTTGCTTTTTTTGCTTTGTATCTGATCCAGATCGGGTGAATAAGCCGGCACCAAAACCAAATCTGTCATAAATGACCCGGGATACAAGTCAGTGTCACATGTTCGTACCCAAAGGTACGTAGATTTTGTGTGCGCGTTACAAGTCCATCTTGTCGTAATAATACCACATCGAGAATACGGTTTGTCTGTTGATCCTAGGGTTGATGCTCAGCGCCGTTGTCGATCAAACAGATAAATTTTCAAAGTTTTGTGTTGAATATGTCACTGATGCAGATACGGATGGATCTTACGTACTGGCATCTCCAATTTGGCAGGTCGTTGCACAACCCAACGCCTGAGGGATAACCGTGCTTTCAACTAGACCAACGACATTGGAGTAGCCGTATAAACATCGAAAGAGGACATGTTCCGTGGAAATGCTGTTCAAATCAGATCAGTACAACAGGTACCTACATTGGCTTGTGTCTGGGGCATGCTGTAGACTGCCGAGAGGCTCAAACCAGGCACAGCAAACCTTGTCATAGCACCGTCGTGAAGGGGATGGCCGTATCAAGCAAGTTCCAAGGCAATCAATCTCCAAACATGGGATGATACCGCGAGTGACAGCAGGAAAATCACAAGCGAATTTCGCTCTGACATGCGGATGCCGCTCTCAAACGTCAGCCCCCTGCCCAGGTTCGGTATTACTCCGAAAGATATATGATTGGTTCATACTCAGAGGCCCCCAACCTTCGCCTGAGACAGAAAATGACCTCTGTCTGACTCCGTGCGACACTGAGTGTGTGTCAAGTACGGACTGTTGTACGCCCCTGAATGTACCGTAATCCCTCACCAATCCTCCATGCCATGCACTGTAATTACCATGGCCCAGAGTGCCGAACCAGAAGATGTGAGGTGGGAAAATTGATGCAAGGACATTTACCCTCCAATCATTGCGTTATTTTTTCGTCTCCAACCAAAATTGGTCCTGGTTTACGGTGGCTATAGGTAGCTGAAAATCCAGAACTGTCGACTTCTTGTCTGAACCGAGGAAACAGTTTGGTCTGGTAATGTTCTTCTTAAATATGGGTACAGTGTTGATGAGAAAAACAAGTTCGGGTTGTTCATCATATATGTGCAAGTGCTCAAAACGGTCGAATACATTCTGCCTTCTCAAATCCCAATGTTGATGAGGCTCTTCAGAGATCATCAAGTAGCGCCATCCTGGAGGAAACATTCGAGAAGGTTTTCTCAAGTGGGCCAATTGTTTGGTTGTTGGAGTTAAAGTTGTAACCTTGACCACTGGCCTAGGAGAAAACAAAGGCACAGCCCCCATCTGTAGAAAGTTGGCTCGGGCTTTGGGTACGTTGTCAGTGCCATATATCTATCACCTTCCTATCGACATGTAGGGACACTAGGAGCTGCCCTAGCGTAGAATTATGGCATGATGCGTGCGTTGGGTCTGTTGTAGGAATGCGACGGTGCTCAGGCAAGCTTTGTGATTAAACTGAAAAGTGCATTTCGGTCCAGTGCGCATCGAAACCGTGGATGCAAAACTTAATTACCCGCGCCTAGATTGCGGATAGTTTCATACCTTTCAATCTCGGCAGAGATGTCTCCGGGTCTGAAAATGTCTCTGAATCCTCAAGACAAAAGCGGAAATCCGTCTAAATCCAAGGCAGGCGGCTATTGGTGAGCTATCAGAGATCAGAGCTAGCGCGTTCCTTAGTAACCAATCTGTAAACCCGTGTGACTTTCGCGCGCTTGACGTCTATTCTGCGGCTGGACGTGCGTGGGGATCTGCGCTCGATATGTACAGGCGGGTCTGCCTTGCAACAAGTAGACCGTTGGGAACGCAGTTGGATGACAGGATGAGAGAATTTACAGTATGTATGCACAAACAGGATTGTTCACATACTCGGAATTGAAGGTGACTTCATGGATGAGTTCGATGATGTCGTGGTAGGTCGTGATCTGCACGGCCCTGATGCGTTCATCTCGAATGCCTTTCCGAAATTGGAACTAGGTATCTTGTCGCGTGTAAACATACCGGCTCGGTCATCTTCAACGGAGTGTTAATTCCGGACTTGTGGCTCTATTACCCGACCCGAAGATCGACATTTGCCGTCCGCGGCACATCTGTCTATTTCCAGGTCCGCACCATCTAGCAATTGCCGGTTTACCTTTAGGTCTAGTCTGCTTCCAGTAAGTCTAAGCGAGTTTTTATTTAGGCTCTTCAGGGGTCCTGGACGAGTGCGGGTTTGTTGCGCGTTTGTCATGGCAGCAGTGTGAACATTTCCCAAATAGCATTTTGCATGTTCGGCATTGTCAACATTGTCAAGACCATGCGCATTTGGTTGAACATTGTCGTAGAGGTCTCCAAGGCGAAGAACTGCATGCTTTGATATAGAGTTTTGTATCTTGATTGTGTACGTTGTAATTGCATGGCTTGCATGGAATTAAACGAATAAGATATGTCTTAGAGCCATGATGTCAGCATTGTTCAGCCACCGAATGACATCGCACGTGTCGTTTGTGATGGCTCTGATGTTCCTCTAGGGGACATGGCTTCAATTTTGATGATGCATAGCGCGTATCTAGTGTTCGCAATGTCTGGCGAACCGAGATGGCAAAGCGGAATGTAATGCCGTATCTGCATTATGGATATACGCTTTAACGTTTGCCGATGTGATTATTATGTCGATCCACTGCAACCATATGCGCTTCTGTGCGAGAGTTTGATTAACTCGGAGGAATATCCTCTACTTGAACAGCCCCTCAACACGATGTTCCCATGGGGCAGCGTACTTGAATTATAACGGGGCCATTCCGTTTGAGCGTTCATATACCCCAGAGAGGCTGTACATGCGCCCGGCTGATAGATACCGCGACACACTCAGGAGCCACGAATGTGCTGACAGCTTGGCAAGCAGGCAAGTTACGGCTTGCATCTTAATAAAGCTCAACCTGATTTCGTCTGACACACATTTGTGTGTAGGCACCAATGTGAATTTGCTCATGAGGTTCAACTCTTTTGACCATATAAGGCGATGAGGCTGCAATGTGATTGGTGTGGCTGTGAAATGCCGAGTCAAGGTAGGTTCCTTTCGCTCCCGTCGGGACCGAGAGAGAAAGAAGTGAGCGGCGAGCCCAACGGTGTGGAGAGGGAGGACTCACTAACTTGACACCAGTGTGCCCATGCTGTCAAGAGCCGTTGCCTGGAGGCTGCACTCACCCCTTGAACCCTAGCGCCCACGTTACGTTAGTCCGAACATCCTGGTAACCGCTTGGCATCCCTGGTTAGCGGCAGTTACCCTTGTAGCACCGACGAGAGTTGTAGTGTAAGTCGAGTTGGGGATGTGTTCATGATCTCCGACACTGACTTGATTATATTGTGACGGGCGCAAGACTTGTATCCGAGATATACATACATCTTATGATGTTGCTGTCCTTAGGCCTTGCAAGAGAATCCTCTTCATGCTGTCGTTATATGATAAAGCCACGGTACTTTTAATGCAGCCTTGAAATGAGGGGCATTTGGGGCTTAAACCCCTCATACGTCCTCGTACAGCGCAGCGACGGTATCTCAGGAGAGCCAAGGCTCAATGTCTTATGTCTTTGGGTGTGTGGCGCTGATGGCAAAGACCAGCTGTCAACCATGGTGAGGCACTTCCTAACGGGGGAAAAATCTCTGTGAGCCGAAATATCTGGGTTTAACGTTGTTGATCTTTTCCATAGTGTTCATGCTACCTGGAGCTGAAACCATTCGTACAGACTGGGCGTCAACGTTACAGCATTGTGAGTGACAAGCGAGGTGCCAAGAAGGAGGAGAGCAAGGCGGTCTTCTGGGGACTCGGCCGAGCGACAAACGAGTGTGAGGAAAGGTTAAAGAAAAGGGCCCCGGCTAGTGTCTTTTGCGGGTAGAGGCCGGAGATGAAGCTGAAATAGGCAGTCGAAAAAGATACCCTGCCTGGGTCCCATGTGAGATCCGCGACACGGTAGTGGATCCGGGGTAGAAGCCTCTGCAGAAGGAGGAGAGATTTGATTTTTTGATGAGTGATCACTGATCTGACAGCTCGTTCTAGCAGGGCAGGGTATTCGTTGGTAGCCGAGATGGTACGTACTAGACACACTTCCTTCACACAGACAGATTACCGAGGTCCTATCATGCCCTGTGCTTTTATCGAACCCGTGCTCCAGCGGCCGACGCCAGCGGGCGCCAGGAAGTGTTCCCTTGTTTACGTTGGAGCACTCCTTGACAAGCGGCTTATGGTAACGGGTGTAGACGGTGACCTAGAGCCTAGCGATTACCATTTCACCTGGTATGAGTGCAGAATCAAGATGATTCAATCGCATGCCTGGTAATTGTTCGATTTAGTGCGTATCCTGTCCAACGAGCTTTGTCTATCTGTGCGTACCGCCTCGATATCTGAGCCGTGTTGCTGGTGGTTCATTGCAGCAAGCGATGTCGCGTCGAATCCACCTCGGTGTAAGCAACTCACCAGTTGGTTTGTACCTGGTCGACACATGGATCCATATGAAGCGATACAACTCTGACCATGGCCCGAAGATATTCGGCGCAACATCGAAACTATTGTACGCATGTCGTCGGAACTTTAATAGAAAGCTTCACGATGTATCCCTGCATCAAATTTTCCCATACCTTTGTGACACGTGCTACCCGAATCTTTGGCAGGTGCAACTGGAAACTCGTCGGTAGTCGAAGTCGAAGTCAATTTGGAAGGTACCGACTGAGGTCCATCCCGGCAGGGCAGTTGCACGATTGGCTGTGACAGGTAGCAGTGCCTTCCCAAATGGTAACTGGGAATTAAGTGTACTTGCACCTGCGGGTTCGATGACATGTGTTGGTGGCTTACGCTTTGTCCCAAACATGAAACAACGAAATTTGAATCGTCATCGAACGACTGTCATTCCCAACTCGTCCTTTTGCCAATTTCCAAGGGAGACAGACAGAGTTTCTGAATACGCGGAGTTTAAGGACTTGAACTCCCAAATTTCCCATTTTGATACCTTTATTTCCGACAAAGGGTGTTATCGGAGTGGAGCAATCCATTCTCTCGGGTCTTGCTTCATCATGGCTTACACATTCGAATTTCCCCTATCTGTTGACATCTCGTTCGTTTCGCCGAACATAACGGCGCGTCATGCGTTTGGGCCCTTCTGCTAAGTTAGCTACCACACTTGACTAGGTAGGTAGGTACTGTGGTCGCAGCAAGGCTATCGGTAATACCAAGACGCTGCTGACAATTACCGGAATGGACAGTCACACTCTGACGCTATTGAAGAAGCCCACAGCGCCCCAGGACGCCTACATATATCCGAGCCTACTCCACCGTTGGAATGACGGCGAAACGATGAGGCGCCAGTAAGGACTAGCGTCAAAAGATCGTACGACTGCCGTGACATACCACACCTCCTTTGAACCATTTGCCGCACGCAGCCAAGACGTCATGTCCATGGATCCGGGGACCTGCAATCTAGGGTCATGGTCGGCACTGCGCGAAAAGCAAATCTCCCCAGGAAGCTCTCGATAGAACCACGGGTGCCGCAACGACGGCTCTGTAAATCTGGTGCAAAGTCTATTCGTCCCGCCCTGGAGATCGACGTGAGCTTTGGCAGCCTACCGAGAAGCATAATCATTCAACAGGGGGTGAGCGCATAATACCAGCAATTAAACAAACAACAGAGCCTCTACTTTTCAGAGTCCGGTAGCCCAATGTTGAGTGGGATGATATAACTAAGCACAATTGCATGCTATGTCGCTACCAACGGTCTCACCATGGGAAGATCCTCATGCCATCAAATCAGCACCTCGGTTACTCCAGCTCACCGTTTTGTAACCAGGAAGCACTATGCAGCCTGCCAAATTTGGCATCATCAGAACCCGCGAGCACTCCCCGTGTTATAGGGCTTGGCATTTCATCTTATTGCCAGCACAATTTCAAGTTGGATCTCTTAATTGGGTATGCCGAGCGCCTTATCCACCACAGCGCTCCTCGGACATGAGTCCATGGCAAAGGATAAGAGTCAATTCCCTACCTTTCAAGCCACTGGCTGGCAAGCTTAATTTCCAGCTACCACCTCCACCCTAGGCGCTCGCAATATTTACTGAATGCGGTTCAGATATCATTCTGGCGCTGCTTGGATTACGAAATGATGCAGACATTGAACCATTTGAACAACAGATAGTGGCTGACAGTCAGCCTTCCCGTCTTCCCGAGTATACGAGCCGGATCAAGAGCTCGGTGCCCCGAAGGTGTGACAGTTTTGTACCTGAATTGTCATCTGCCTATGTTCACCTGCACAACACTGCCAGAAGCAGTACAAACTGAGCCACAAATTTAGGATTGTCTATAGTCCATCAGGATTGCTCAGTGATCATGCATTGAAACTGTTTTATCGTTTATGCTTGATCATTATCACCAGCCCAGCTTCACGACAATTAACAGTGCAGTGGTGAGTTTGAATGTTCGTTCAGCTTCTAGCGTCTTACCCCAAGCTGCAGGTGGTACAGATCCATTAGTCCAGACGAAGCCGCTAAACGAAGCCACTAAACGAAGCCGCACTTGGGTCAACAGTGGGATCATTTAGGAGTCCAACAAGCTCAGCTTCAGGGGTCAATATACCGTTATTTATTTCCTGACTCGACCACTCCGAACTGTCCCCAGCTGGGTGGCTCTGAGTACATTTAGAGGTCAATGCGATTCATTTTATTTTGGTAGTATTCGCGCAGCTATGGTCACGACGGACAACAATCGCCTCGACGGCCATAATGCTTACCACATCAGAGATTTGTACAGCCAAGGTTTATTACAGACTTGACAATGGCCCTCCCGTTCTCCTCTTTATGCGTAGCAACACTACTCCAACTTGTTCCGCTTACTGCTCAATTGCTGAGAAATTGATTACTACCTACAGAGCACGTTTACGGAGGTAGACGTACTCAATTTTATTGGCTGATTTGAAGTAGCATGTTGCTTATTTTTATCCCATCCAGCGGGGTCTTCAAAAACCCGGCGATTCCTTTGTTCGTTCACGGCACTCTGCCTACATACCCGTAGCCTGCCGGTACATGCATGGCATAGATGAGGGTTGGGAAGAGCTGGCTCACAGGAGGGCTTACAGGGAGCCAAGTATTTTTGTGTGACATGCCAGGTATGCTTAAACACTTCCACCGACAGCGCCACAACACTCAGTGATCAAAGTCTTTACAAAACGCCACGCGGGAGTTTCTGACTGAGTGCCAAGACCAACGGCCCTTCACTATTTTGCGTTGCACGACATGGAGTGGGAAACAGAGTTCGATATAAACTTTATCTACTTGAAAAAGTGTTTCGAGCGTTTAAGCGCGGCTACTGGCGGCCGCCTGTACCAGGATATCTTTTTGGAAGAGCTGAAGTTCTAGATGGGCTCACAGGAACTCTCCTGGCAGACCCTGGTTCGTTAGTTTCTCTACTGGATACCAAGGCAGGAAGGTGTTGAGGCATTGTTAGCCTGGGTATCTGAACAAATTTGCGATGGTATCGTTTCAACGCATGTTATTACATACTCAACTGCTTATCCTGGGTTTTACTTCCCGTTTCCTAATCTGAATCAGGAATCTTGCTGACGCAAGGCGTCACCCCTTGGCGGGTTCCCTGACTCTTGCTGAGAGCTTTCTGGCTGAAGTACACCCCGTTTTTGAAGATTGTCTTGTGTGTCGCGCGCAGCTCTGGAGCTCATCCACAATCACCCACAACCCGCTGGCCGCTGGCCGTAACGCCGGCGTCTGGTATACTGGGTCTTGGGGAGCCATCAGCCGTCACTTATCCTGCCATCAGCCACACACCCCCAGAAATCGGGGAGCCACGCC